>VXBB01016572.1:16815-45581 GCA_013399915.1 Illadopsis cleaveri
TCTGGGCTGAGGGGGGCTCTGGGCTGGCTCCTTCCCCTACAGGAACCCCAGGTGCACGTGCTGGGACTGAGCTGACAGTTGGACCTGATGATCTTCAAGGTCTTTTTTCCAGCCTTTCCAGTTCTGGGATTCTGTTTCAGGATCAGTTCACAGAAATTGCAGCTCAGTGCTCAGAGCTGCCCACAAAACCTGCCGAGGCTGGGGGCAGGAGAACCAGGACAGGATGAGGATGGAGCCCAGCATTGTTCTAACACCAAAACACACGTGTGCACTTTGCTGTTGCCAGGGCCTCAAACTCCCTAATTTCTGAGGAGGTGTTTGATTTATTTTCCTTTTAAATGAAAGCTGCAATAGGAGTGACTCAGGCAGGCCTGTTTACCGCGGGGCTTTGCTCCTGGGCCCTGGATGTCTCAGCCGTGAGGGGGATGCTGTTACTGCCGGCTGGGGGCAGGATGCTGGTAAGGGAGCCTGAGAAAACCAACTGATTTCGGGTTGGCAAACCACAGAAAGGAGTCCCACGCATTTCTGCGACTGATAGTGAGTGCAGCAGCAGCAGGAGCCCTCGAGGCTGGAGGAAGGAGGTTGGAGATGCACTGATATGTTGTAAATGGGTGCAGCCACGCTGGTGGTTGCCAGATCTGAGTCACAGTTTCTTTCCCCCTGATTTCTTGACTCTGCAGAAACACCGAACGCAGCTCGAGGATGTGGCAACCCCGCTGATGTTCCTGTTGTGGGTGTCGTGGTGCTCCAGCAGGGAGGGCTGTGCGTGTGCAGATGCAGACAGCTGTGTGCGTGCCGTGCCCTCGGCCCGCCTGGGAACCAGGGCAGGGACAGCAGAGGGAACAAATATTCACGTTTCTGGGGCAGGGCCAAAACTAGAGGTTGATAATTTAATCTGCCGGCTCACAGCTTGAGAGCCTGCACAAGCATCCCCCTTTTCTCCACACACAGGATGGATCACGCTGCCGTGGGTGCTGGGAGAGCCCAGGGAATAAATGGGCTCCCTGCAGTTATTAAATGTGATGGTTGGCATTCAAACCCAGGGCAAAGATCTCATTCCTCAGTTTCAGAGCTGTAATAAATATCTCCAGTTATTTCTGATTTATGCAGCTGTCATAAACCCTCCTGCCCATGGAAACGTGCAGGAGTCACACGGAGACCTTTGGGGAAAGGCACAGATATTTCTTCACGCTGGAGCTTCTTGATGGAACACCAGGTCCCTTTCTGAGCGTTTGTCACCTGACACCAAAGGTGCTGTGACGGTGCCACCGGTGCCTGTCCCAGCCAGAGCCGGCAGGGCTGATGGCAGGGGGTGACCCCCAGTGACCCCCAGTGTCCCCTGTGCCTGGGGACATCTGGGCTGCAGTGCCCTGGGCTCCGTGAGGAGAGGGCTCTCCCCACCCCAAGGCCAGCAGGGGCAGAGCTGTGGGACAGGCAGGAGGTGCCCGTGGGGGCTGTGCCAGGGCCAGCCCAGCCCGGTGTCCTCTGCTGCCACCACGGCTCTGCACGAGCACACAAACTTCTCCTGCCTTAAACCAGGGTAGAAAATCTGGTGCTGCTTTTGTGCATTCAGAGCTGCCTGCCTGCCCTTACATGGGTTTCTTTACAATTTCTGGTCACGCAAGGAGCTGCATCATTTACAGGCAGGATTGGCAGGAATGCTGAGCAGCTGCAGGACACCCTCGAGTAAAGCAGGATCCTCCCCACGAGCTGGTTCATGTTATCATGAGGGCTGGGAGATGGAGAGAAATCCTTCCTGACCTCTGTGACCCTGCTGGCAGGCAGTGACAGGCCCCTGCCGATCCTGGGCCCAGGTTCTTTTAACATTTCTGGAACTTGGGGAGCATCCCTCCCTCCTCCTGCTCATGGCTGAGTGCAAGGGGAATTAAATCTCCCCTCACAGCTCCATCTCCAGGCTCTGACTTTCACCTTCTCTTCACAGACTGCTCCTGCAGCCTCCCTGCAAAAGGCAGAGTGCTCTGCACGCCCAAAGTGCTCCCAAAGTCACTCCAAACCCTGACTGGGGCTGGCAGAGCCCTGGAGCTGTGCCACACCATGGCACAAATCCCCAGCTGTGCACACAGGGTGGGATTTCTGCCTGGGAGGGCTCTGGGTGTTAACGGGGTCATTCCGTGCTGCAACCTCCAACTTGCAGGTGTTGCTGACCCAGAAAGGGCATTTCCCACGGCTCAGGGGGGTGAGCTGCACCAGGCCTGTGCCAGGCTGGTTTTAGGCACCTCTGGGTTGTTGGTGAGCCCCAGAACCCCCCATCACCTCGGGTTCCTTCAGTCCCAGCCTGTGCAGAGCAGGCGAAAGGATGGAGTGTGCTGGGAATAACTCCTGGGGAGGGTTTGTGTTGCTCCAGCCCCAAAGTGTCCCCCTGACTCATCCCTGGTGGTTTCAGGCTGTGCTTGTGAGGAACAAAGCCACTTCCCCTGCAGTGTGTGCATCCTGGGCTCAGAGCACAGCCCCTGCATCTCCTCATTTGCCCAGAAACACCTCAGGATGATTTTTGTTAGAGGTAGTTTTGGGATTTTATTTCCCTTTTCAGGGCCCCCAAACTGGATGTGCCCAACCTCATATTCCAGTTATTGAACAATTAAAGTGTGCACAAAGACATTTTACTGGGGCAGAATGTGAGGGGACATTAACAAATCCATCACCTGATGTTCCCCAAACTCTGTTAAACTCTGGAAGCAGCTCTGCACGGGTCCAGCCCTCAGCTCTGCTACTGACAGGAGATAATGAAGAAATCATTGAGCTCCAGGTGGAGGTTGAGGAAGGGGAACGTTCTGCTGTAAGAGCTGAAAGTTAAAGATAAGCAAAACAAACTTTGAAATTAAGGTGTGCAGGCAGAATTAAGGCAAAAGCAGAGTGAAAAAAGGCTCCCACTCTGACACCACGTGCAGTTTTGGGGCTGATTTGACTGTATTGAGTTGAACAGGCTCCTTCAGACTCTGTAATTCAACACAGGCTGCTACTGGTGCTTGGTAAAAATCCTGCCCAGAGCTTGGTAGGATGAGGATGCAGGGAAGGGTGTGGAATGAATCACTCTGTGTGCTGCACATGGATAACCAAAAACCAAACCAGGACTGGGAGCAGCACCTGCTTCTCCCCCTGCTCCTCCCTGTGCCAGAGCTGTTCCAGCTCCCCTGGCAGGCAGGTTGGGAACAGAAACACCAGTGTGGGCTTTGCTGAGTGCTCTGGGCACGGGGCAGCTCCTCCAGCCCTCCCTCCTGAGACATTCCTGCTCCCAGAGAATCCAGGGGCTTTCCTCACGCCTCAGCTTCACCAAATTCAGCCAGGGATGGACATCAAGTCTTCTGCTGCCTGCAAACCCTTTCACACACCTCCCCTTTTAGCTCTGCAGGGCTCCTAATGAAGTGTAACAGCAAAGTTGAAGCTTTTTGGAGCAGGTTTTGAGGTTCTGCTGCCAGCACAGAGCGTTGGCAGTGTGTGAGCTCAGCGATGTTGGGATCACATCCCACAGGAGCTGCCCCAACAGCTCTGCTCCCCCTCAGGGTAACTGCTGCAGGGCTGGAGCTGTGCCAGGGAGGGTCAGGTTGGATTTTGGGAAAGGTTCTTCCCCCAGAGGGTGCTGGCACTGCCCAGGGAATGGGCACGGCCCCGAGGCTGCCACAGCTCCAGGAGGGCTTGGACAGCGCTCCAGGGATGCCCAGGGTGGGATTTTGGGGCTGTGCAGGGCCAGGAGCTGCACTGGGTGATCCTGGGGGTCCCCTGCAGCCCCTGTGACCCCTGAGCCCCAGGGCTGAGCAGGGGCACAGCCTGGGAGTGCTGGGCCAGCCCCGCAGCTGCCACGGCCCCGCTGTGGTTTGGCTGCTGCTGGGCTGTCTAGACAAGCCTTGCAGAGAGCCATGTGCTGCTTCCTATTTGATTATGAGACAGCCTTTTTCATCTCTAATGTAAACACGCCCGAATAACAGAACTCTGCTGTGGCATTTCTTGTACAAAAGCCCCTTTTTTGGAAGGAGAGATTCGATTAATGCATTTCCATTCCCCACTGCGGATATAATTTCATCTTTCCCATTTAGGCATTGGGTTTCCTGAAAAAAAACATAAAAAATAAAAAAAGGGTGAGGTGAAAATGCTGAGCCCCTCAGAAAGGGCTCGTGTTTAGCAGAGAGCTGCAGCTGTGCAAACAGCAGGCTTTGCATGGAGCAAGTGAACTGAAATCCACCTGGTGACATCGCAGCACTCCCCACGCCCCGCCCGCGGCTCTGCCCTGCTGCAGACACCGCCAGGACCTGCAGGGGGATGGACGGGACCTGCCGGGCTCTGAGGAGAGCACTGCTGTGGGCAGCTCCTCTGAGCAGGGCCACAGCACCCCAGGACTGCCCCAACAACATCTCCTCATGCTGAGGAAGGAGAGCTCTGCATCAAAGCCAAGGCTGTGCCCAAAGCCCTGGCACAGGGTGCCCAGAGCAGCTGTGGCTGCCCCTGGATCCCTGGCAGTGCCCAAGGCCAGGCTGGGCACTGGGGCTGGGACAGTGGCAGGTGTCCCTGCCATGGCAGGGGTGGGAGTAGAGGATTTTTGAGGTTTTTTCCAACCCAAAGCATTCCATGATCCCGTGGAGCAGGACAAGTGAGCAGCACATCAGCACAGGACACCCCCAGGACGGGCTCTGGGTGCCCCTGGGCTGGCAGCCAGGCCAGGGGATCAGAGCCCTGGACAAACCCAGCAGCTTCTCTCCACAAAGGGCTGGAAATGGGGTGACTGGGCTAAAGAAAGGAGAGATTTTTCATTTTGAAATGGGCTCTTGGCCAAGCATTCCAGTTTGGGGAAAATCTGCTCCCTGCAGTTTTTCTGAAGACTTTCTCTGCTCTTCTGTTGCCCATCCTGCTGGTGTTGATGAAATTGGAATGGTGTTGAATTTCATGTGTTACTGAATAGTTCTGAGCGTGTCTTGGCCCTAAGTGAACATACAGCAAAAACCAAGACCAGTCAAGGGAAACACAGGAATTGTCTGTTTGTCAGGAGGGAACAAGCCTCACCTTGCTGCTCTGGGAGAGAGGGACATCTCCAGTCTCCCATCCTGTCTCTGGATGGGATCAGCTGTGCAGTGCATCACACACTTCAGAGAGTGTCCCTTTCTTTATCCAACCCAGACTACAAAAAGGATTTGGTGAGATAGCTGTAAATCCAAACATAAAGACTTTTGTTGAGCAAGAAAGAGAAATTAAGGTTATGAAAGATCAGAATTAAAATTTTAAAAGGTCTGAGGTATCACTGCAGGACAAGGAGCTGTTTGTCAGCTTCCTCACTCACAACTCAGAAATTAGTTTGAGGATTGAAACACAGCACAACGAAAAACTGCTGCAGGTGCTGTTCATAAAACAACAATTAGTTACAGAGTTGGATCTTATCTGAAAGGGTTTTTACAATTTTGCTACCCAGCCCTATCTGTAACAGTGTTGTCATTGGGCTTTTAAAGGTTTTTTTTCCATTAGATTATCCATGTTCATATCAATAAACCCCAGAAATGAAAATCATTCATTGCACAGAATCCCAGAATGATTTGGGCTGGAAGGGACCTTAAAGCCCATCCAGTGCCACCTCCCACTGCCCCAGGCTGCTCCCAGCCCTGTCCAGCCTGGCCTGGGACACTCAGGGATCCAGGGGCAGCCACAGCTGCTCTGCCAAGTTCAGTTTATCTATTCCTGCCCACTCACTAGAAAGGATTGCAAATAACAATAATAAGAATGATGATAATAATATGCTGATGATAATAATGATGATGATGATGCAGCAAAGCATTTCTCATCAGCAGGGCAGGAAATGGAGCCGTGTTCTGTCAACAGCAGCCACGCTCTGTGTGAGGAAACAACTCCCCAAGTGCCCCTGGGCTCGGAGCTTAATCCCTCTATTTGCATCAGGTTTAATAAGGAGATTTATATTGGACACCAAATGTTAAAATTACCTAAACTTGAAAGGCCTGCCTATGAAATGAGTGGGAATAGATTCTCTGTGGAAGTTACTGCAGTGCCAATAAGGATTAATTAAAACTCAAATGTTCTTCATTGTGTGTTAATTGAGGAATTGTTATTCAGTCAACCTTCTTGATTTTTCACTGTGTTAAATAATCATGGCAGTATTTCACCTAGTCTCACTGTTTATTTAACCAATTAATTAAGGGAGGGGATATTCTGCATTTATTAGTATTTTAATTGGAGAATTTTATTCCCGGTGGCCTAAACATCTACATATGTTCAGGTTTGGTGTTCAGCTTTTTTATCTTGTAAATGGCCAGTGTTCCTTGTTGTACACACTACAGATTGGAAAAAAAAAAAGCTTTCAAGTGCTCTGCACAATTGAACTTCATTAAAGCTGGAAAAGCAGGGCCCAGGTTTCCATCTCAGCTGTGCTCATGTCAGACAAAGTAATTCCCCACTAAATAATGGATTTGCTTTGAGTTGTTGCTGGTATCGAGATGAGGGTTTGGCCTCTGTCACTTAAATAATTACAGTGCACGTTGTGTAATGGTGTTTAGCAGCTCAAAGCATTTTATTTAATGATTATTCATTTATAAAAGGTCACTTTGTAATGTGTTCACAGTTTAGTTGGGGCCACCAAATTCAAAGGTCCATAGAGAGCCCTCCTGTAGGCAAAATGTGAGAGAATCCTCACCTCAGAAGGAGAAAATCCCCAGGTTTGGGTGGGTTTTTCCTGTGTGACCTCACTGTAGGTGACATCCCCACTTGCCCCTGGATCCCTGGCAGTGCCCAAGGCCAGGCTGGACATTGGGGCTTGGGGCCATTGGGGAAGGTGTCCCTGCCCGTGGCTGAGGTGACACTGGATGGGATTTAAGGTCCCTCCCAACCCAAACCAGGCTGGGATTCTGTGACATTACTTGAAAAAAATCCCAGCTTGTGGGGTCCTGCACAATCACAGGTATTTGCAAATCTGAAACGCATCCAAGTACTTCAACATTTTTCTCTCCTTCCCTTCCCCACTTCTGCTGGGAACCAGAAGGCAGCAAACACCAGCCCAGGTTTCGTGCTGACACTCCCTATTCTTTGTGCTCTTTTTTCAATTTCCATCTGCACTCACCCCACAAATACATTTTCCCTCCTGACTACACCAAGCCTTTTTATTTCATTGGGGAGATCAAGGCAGAGATATTCCAGATAAAGTAAGACCTTATCTTGCACAGAATAATATGAAAAACATAAAAGCATGTCCAGTATCTCTTTGTTTCTCCACACCAATGCTGAGTGATTTATAGCCACAGTTCTTATTTCCCTGACATAAAGTGGCTTTAGATTAAAAATCTGGCAAAATAGATGTACTTTCTCCGTAAAATTAAAGATTGATGCAAATTTTTTTTTAAAGCCTGTGTTGCAACTGTAGTTCCTGATTCAGCAATTGGGATGCAGTTCCATCAGAAAACACGAACCAGCCCCTCAGTCAGGGACGCTGAGGTGAGGGCTCAGCTCCCACTGCCTTGGGAAGGTTTGGCTGAGGCCACTGTGACAAATGCAGGATGTCAGAGCAGGTGCCCTGGGGGCATTGCCCGGTGGGTGGATGTCACTGACACTGGAATTTCTCACTCACCTGGGCAGAGGTGTCGGGGCAGCCTTTCTGAGCCTGTCCCAGCTGAATCCCCGCGGGCAGTTTGTCTTTCTTACCCTTGGCTGGTGATTTCCTCAGCCTGCCCAGCAGCTCTGCAATGTTAAATGTCCTGCAAATAACCCCGAGGGTGAGGGGTTAAACACCCAGGGAAGGAGAAGGGCTCAGCCAGGCAGGGAAAGCCAAAGGGGTCAGAAAAGACTTGGTGACAGGAGGTAAAGGAAGGGCAGAGAACAAATCATGACAAAATCTGGGAGGACTTTGCTCTGCTGCTCATGGCACTGTGGGGAGCCTCAAGGGCCTGAGCTGACTCTGAGTCCTGGCAAACAGCCAGAGCTGAACATTAGGGTGGATCACAATTAGTTTTAAAAGAAACGGAAAAAAATAAATCCTGTTTTATCCATCTCCCAGTGCCCATCCATCCAGATCTGCTCCTTGGAGACCACTCTCACTGCCTGGGTAATGGCTTTCCCTAAAAAACCCTCTTCCATGGAAACACTGTCAAAACAAGGACAAGTTTTGGGTCCATCAACCTTGACAATGTCCTCTGTCATTATTAGCTGAATTCATCAGCTATTAATGACAGCAGGATAAGAGAGGATATACTCTGGTTAGCACTGGGGAAGACTTTCAATTCACTCCCAGCTCTATTTATTCACTTAGGCTAAATGGAGTTATTAAAGGTCATGACTTCATTTCCAAAGTATCAGGTGAAAATACTTCCCAACGTGACAAATAGAGGACACCACCTGCAATAAAAATTAAGTTCTATCTTCAACAACTTCTTTGATTTTAAAAGATATTTCCTCCAAGTTTTACTTTAATGAACTCAATCAGGGTGGGCCCTGGAGAAGTGAGTTATGGTGCTTTGTGCTCAAAGGAGAGGAGTGGAAGCCAATAATGAATTCAGGGACTTTGGGTTTTCAGCAAACGGCAACAAGATTTCCTCAGCACGGAGTGACATGGAAAACCTGGAATGCAATCACCCCCACGTTCAGAGGGCTGTCACAGCAGAGGCTGTGAATTCACTTTATGGTTTGAGATCTACCTGTGGAACATCACTGAGTCCCTGAGGAAAACATCCCCCCTGCCCTTGAGGATCACCTGCACTCGAGGCCTTTTCCTGTGAGTGTTCCTCCCAGGAGCTGTGGGAAAGGGCACTGCAGCACAGGTTACAGACACGGAGATGGTAAAGTCTGATTCAACCTTTTTTTCCCCCAGCAGGAACCCGGGAAGCCATCTGCAGCACTGACTCCTGCCAGAGCAGGGGTCACCTTGCCCTGGCCTCAGCTGAATCCCTAAATCCTGGCAGCGTGGTGCTGCTGGCCCTGGGGAAGGTTCCAGCCTGCCTTCCACGGCACAGGAGTGTCCTGGCTGGATTTGAGTGCCAGCTTCCCCCTGGAGCCCCCAAAAAGAGCTGGAGCCAGGACAGAGGGGTTGGTGTGCTGACCTGGCCCAGGGGGGGACGATCCTCAGGGGTGGAAATGAACCCCTGTGCCCAGCAGGAGATGGAACAGCACAGGGATCCTGGCAGCACTGAGCTCGTGGTTTTCATGGCATCCTGAGAGGTGACAGACCATGTGTCCCCAGGTGTAATCAGACTTTCAGGTAGGATTTACCTCAGTCCCCCTTTCTGTGCTGAGGAGTGGATGATAAGAACAGAAAATGCTCCTGAGGGGCAGCTGGGTGAGGGTCACTCCTCACCTTGGGGAGCTGGGTGAGCAGCCCAGGTGGGCACAAACAGCATTCCAGGGTCCCCATGTGCTGCACTGCCCACAGGGACATCAATATCCCTGCCCACCGGACCCAGCCCAGCCCGCAGGGTCCCTCCTTTGCTGCTTGTGAAAGGTCAAAATGTTCCCTGAACAATTCTGCTCAGGCTGTGTGACAAAACTTGGAGTCCCCCAAAGGGAATGTGGAAGAATTCTGGTTTAACTTCAGTTCCTGCCCTGCTCAGGGTGGTGCAGATCGGGCTGCAGGGTCCCCAGCCCCAGGCAGGTTCCTTCTGGGAGCACAAGGGCTCAGCCACTGCTCCCGGAGCTGCAAAGCAAAAATTTCTGTGGAAAACTGCCCTGAGAACATCCAGGCATGTGGGCAAAGCCAGATGTTGTGTGTGCTGCATCAGACCAGGATAAAAGTGTGCTTTAGACAGAAAATAGGTCTGAGATGAGCAGAATGCCAGAATAACACAAAGGGCCCTTTGTGAGCCTTTATCCAACACTCTGGGGCTCTGGGCACCTCCGTTGTGTTGGAGCTATTTAGCTCTGCAAACACTGTAATACAGAAACCAAGCTGTAATCAATCAGATCATCTTTCTGTAGCTGCTATTCCCCACGGGGTATCCTCGCAGTTATTGAAGCAAGGAATTAATTTGGGAAGGAGGTCTGGGGCCGGGTCTGGGCACCGCGGGCACGGCAATGGCAAACAAAACCCCTTTCCTGCAGGGTGCAGTGCAAGGATGCCATGAATGGCCTGGGATGGTGGCAGTCCCAGTCAGTGAGGGGTCCTGCTCAGGGTGGTGGCTCAGCAGAGGCTGGGCTGTCACAGCCTTTTCTCTCTGTTTGTTTGCTCTGAGCCTCGGCCGGGGCCGGGCGGGCTCCCCTGGCCGTGTCCCTGTGCGTGCCGAGGGCTGTGCAGACACAGATTGCACATCCCTTCCTCCCCTGCTGCTCTGCCTGCCGGACAGCAGCGCTCTGCTGAGCCCCAGCTCACCCTGGCAATTCAGAATGGAAATTGCAGCTTCCAGCTGGGGCCTGGAGAGCAGCAAGGTAACGAGAGGCAGGAGTGGGGCTGTGTCCCACCTCCCTGCACTGCCCCAGAGCCATCCTTCAGGCTGGGTTAGCCTTGGCAATTCCTGTGTTTTACAATGTTCCCTGTTTTCCTTCGGAGGTGACAAAGCCACTTTTAATGCCAGGGGTCCTGGTTTTGAGGGAGCAGCTGCACCACGGTGAGAAATGCTGTGCCTGGTGCTCTGAAACCCCTCACAGAGCCAGAACACAAATCCCTGGGGCTGGGAGGGTGGCCACGATCATCCCTGCAGAGAGCAGGAGGGATCCTGCAGCTCTGCCCCAGCTGGAGCTGCCTGTGGGCTCAGGAGAGGGGCCAGGGCTGGTGGGAAACCAGGAGCAGGAGGAGCAGGAGGAGCAGGAGGAGCAGGAGGAGCAGGAGGAGCAGGAGGAGCAGGAGGAGCAGGAGGAGCAGGAGGAGCAGGAGGAGCAGGAGGAGCAGGAGGAGCAGGAGGAGCAGGAGGAGCAGGAGGAGCAGGAGGGCTTGGCTGATGGATGGCTGGTGCTCCAGCAGGATCACTCCCCACTGGGGATGAGGGATGATGAAGGAACAGAACAGTGGGGCCATGGGGTGAGCAACAGCTTACAGGGCTTGGGAGCCACCATGTTCCACCTCTCCTGCCTGAAAGGAGATGTCTGGCACGGGCTCTCCCTTGGGATCTGGGTTCTCCCTTGGGATGTGGGCTCTCCCTTGGGATGAGGGTTCTCCCTTGGGATGTGGGCTCTCCCTGTGGGATGTGGGTTCTCCCTGTGGGATGTGGGCTCTCCCTTGGGATGTAGCCTCCACTTTAGGAATGGAGTTTCTCCTTCTGGGATGTGTTCTCTCCCTTTTGGATGTAGTTTCTCCCTCTGGGAAGTTCTCTCTCCCTTTGGGGTTTACTCTTTCCCTTCAGAATGCAGCCTTTAGGCCTTTTTAAAAAGGACACTCTAAATTAAATATAGTTTTGGATTGCAGCCTTGAGTCTCTCCAGGCTACACCAAACCCATGCAAAGATAATTTACTGGATTTTTCTCCAGCCAGTGGGATGCCACAAATGCTCTGTGTTTCCTCTGTGCAGGTACACAAATCACAGCAATGTTTTCATTGGGCAAAGCTGGTGAAAACCAAAAGCCTTGAAGGCTTTTGTGTCCTGCTAACAATGTCTTACCCACTGCTGGCAAAACCAAGCTCCCTCTGTCAGAAATGATGAGTTTAAATCCAGTAACATCCAGTGTTTACCTGAAAATAAAGATGTAAGTGAAAAGAGAGGAGTAATGAAGATGTGGGAGGGGTTTGCATAATTTCTCTGGCACAGTAGCAGTAACATGTAAGGAAAAATGTGTTGAAAGGAAAACCCAGGATAATTGATTTTTACCACAGGAAAAAAAAAGTAGGGGCTGCTATTTCTAGAGAAAACCCCAAAGGTTCAGGCTGAACTTGGCATTTTGAGGTTTTTTGTTCTGAGACTTTGAGGAGTAATTATTGCAAAGGCAGTGGTGGCATTAATCCACCCACTGCCCCGAGGTCAAAATGCTTCATCAGATTATGGGATTACCAGACTTCCAGAAGATTGGTTAAAGTCATGTCAAAGTCTTGGCGGTTGGATTTTATTTCAGTGATTGCCAAAATGAACCAACAGGTGCTTGTGCTGCTGCACAGGGCAGCACCTGGACCAGGGGCTGTGGGACTGCACAAACCCCACCCTGGAGTGTTCCCTGTGTCCCCCAGAGCCGTGGGAGGGACAATGTGGGAACTGCAGTGGGACCCCCCAAAATCCCTGCTCCATCCAAGGGCCCTTCCCAGCAAAGGCAAAGTGGGATGGGATGGGATGGGATCCATGGGATAGAATCCATGGGATGGTATCCATGGGATGGGATCCATGGGGTGGGATCCATGGGATAGAATCCATGGGATGGGATCCATGGNATGGGGTGGGATCCATGGGATGGGATCCATAGGGTGGGATGGGATCCATGGGGTGGGATGGGACAAACCCGAGTGGCGTGAGAGGGGAGAGCCCCCAGGTGTCGGAGTAACTGACTTCTCTTCATTTGGGGATTACCCTCTAATTCCTGCTCTCACATTCGGCCACGTAGTCCCTAATTAAAGTAAATAAGTGCATGAAAGACGTGTTGAAAAGTCTCTGTCTGGCTGCCAAGGGGATGTGTGAGATTACGGGCAGCGTGTGAGTGCACTTTGCTGGGAGTTTCCCAGTCAGTCGTGATTTCAGTCTGCTTTCCTGTGAACCAACTGGTTTGTGCAGCTGGGAAAGGAAATATCCGGAGAGGAGCCGTGTGGGAAAATCCCCCCAGCAGTGCCACACGCTGTGTGTGTCCCTGTCCCTGCTGGCCTGGTGGGGCTGCCTGCAGGCACCAGCCCTCGTGTTCTATTAAATATACACCCCAAAAGATTGGGGTGGTTTAGGAATGACAATAGGGACAGGCAGCCCTGGTGTGAGGGACACAGCGCTGCCTGCAAGGCACAGGTGTCCGTGTGAGGAGCTGAGTGTCACTGGGAGGAGCCCAGGGGGCCCTGGCTCAGAAACCTCCGGGAGAGGCAGCTCAGTACTGGGAGCACTGGGGTGACCATGGGCCAGCAGGGAGCAGGGGATGCTCATCGCTTCCCACCCTTGCAAATCCCTCCCAGCACCTCTGCAGGAGCTGTGCAAACTGCCTGGCTTTGCCTGAACAAGTGAAAAAGTCCTTGGAGCAAGAGAGAAGCCGCTGGTTCCTCTGCAGGGCGATGCTACAGGGAGCTGAGCCCTGGGAACCAGCAGTGACAGTGCTGGTGCTGCAGGGAGTGCAGGGAGCTGAGCCCTAGGAACCAGCAGAGCTCACCACTGACAGTGCTCACCCCACTGACCGTGCTGGTGCTGCAGGGAGCTGAGCCCTAGGAACCAGCAGAGCTCACCACTGACAGTGCTGGGGCTGCAGGGAGTGCAGGGAGCTGAGCCCTAGGAACACAGCAGTGACAGTGCTGTGCTGCCGGGAGCTGGGCCCTGGGAACCAGCAGAGCTCACCCACTGACAGTGCTGCTGCTCCAGCCGTGCCTCTGCTCCCTGAGTAGGACCCTGTCCCACCGAGCACTGAAACCCAGCACAGAGCCCTGATCAACCTCTCCCACCCCTCCCAAAGCCTGGGGCAGTGAGGGGGTGATGAGCTCAGGGACCCCAGAGGAGACCCCACACTCACCCAGTGCCAGAGTGAGTCCCACCCAATGCTCAGGTCCCACGTGCCACCTTATTCCATGACCAGTTCATGCCTTAGTGACTCTCATTCATCCGAGGTGTTACGAAGGCAGGGGCAGCTCTCAAACTGCAAATAATGCTGCGGGATGCCCACGGTGGAGAATTGTTCTGTGGAGAATTGTTCTGTGGAGAATTGTTCTGTGCGCAGCAAAGCCACGCTCAGGGAAAACACGAGATTCAGCAGCAGGAGAAACCAGCAAAGTTTTATCTTCAAACCTTGGCAGGCTCAGCGTTAGCCTGCCTTAAACGGTGTCAGTGGGAGTCTGCACTGCTGACATCCCTGCAAACATTACTCGGCATTTCAGTTCAGTCTCCTGTCCGTGGGCGATGCCGGAGACGCCGAGTGAGCGTCTGCCAGAGCAGCGGTGGCATCGCCCTGCCCGTGACCTGCCGGCAGCCCTGGGGGCAGAGCAGCCCTGCAGAGCTGCCTCCCTGCTCTGCCACCCAGCTGTGCTGCTGGGAACAGCTGGAACGTGGGAAAGAGCCGTGCTGAGCCCCAGGGCCCCTCCAGCCCAGCCCCTGCCCTGTGTCACACCGGGCAGGGCAGACTGGCAGTGTCCCCATGCCCAGCCGGGGGAATTTGGAGCCTGTTTTTTCTCTGCCACCTGAAAATGTGACCTTTTAAAACCTTTTCAAGTGAACATCAGCAGCTCCTGAGCCCCTCAGCCTGGGGGGAGTGACTGGCCAGGCTGGGGCACCCTCACAGCAGCACCACGGACTTTTAAATGTCACTTCTGCCCCGGTGGTGACCTCGTGCCTCGCACAGCTTTGCTGTCGTGGATTTTGAGTCTCGTTCTTGGTTTACCTGTGCTCAGTCAGAACAGAGGCCAGGAGGAAAGGCAGCATGGCTTGGTCAGGCCTTTATTTGCTGCCATCACTGAAGGGTCCATCACCATCCCTACAAACCAGGGGGAGGAAGAGAAGCAGAGGAAGAAAATCAGCAGTGTGGGAGCTGCTTTGTGACGTGGCAAAGGAAAAGGAGAGGAAAGGTGGCTGCAGGATGGGAGTGCCTCCACTCACAGAACCTTTCCTCTGCAGCTCTCTCCTGCCTGCTCTGCTGGGGGCTTAGGAGCTGAGACCTCAAAATGGAATTAAAGTAGAAAAAAAAAAATTGTGAGGAAATGTTCTGCTTTGCTAAGCTGGACTGAGAGGATTGAAGGCCCTGCTGCTGGCTTGGCAGCAGAGGTGCAGCCAGAGGTGCAGGCAGAGGTGCAGGCAGAGGTGCAGTGAGCTGCAGGCAGAGGTGCAGTGAGGTGCAGTGAGGGACAGGCAGAGGTGCAGTGAGCTGCAGGCAGAGGTGCAGTGAAGTGCAGTGAGCTGCAGGCAGAGGTGCAGTGAGGGGCAGGCAGAGGTGCAGTGAAATGCAGTGCATCCTCATGTTTCCCCTTGCCATTTCACCTTCTTTTTCACTTTGGTTTTATTGGTATCTGTATCTATGTACAAATACATGTACAAGGGAGTCAGGAGGGGACTGAGCTGGTAACAGGGAGTGAGAGAAATGTGGGGTTCTCTGAGTTCCTCTGTTCCCCATATGTCACTGCTGAAAGTAAAACCGAGAACGGCAAAGACATCTTGAGACTTAAAATAGAAGAAAAATGGGAAAGGGAAAGGTAAATAAGGTAAAAGGGTTTGGAAAGAGAAATGAGCTGGGAGCTGGATGAAGTGAGGTAATCAGGAGTGTGAATAGGCTGCGGGAGGTGGACACAGATTAGGCGCTAACACACGGTAATTTACGGGTTTTGGACAAATCCCAGAGAGGGAGAAAATTGCCCTTGGGACTGAAGTGGCAGAGCCATAGGAAGGAGCGGATGTCTGAAAGGCTCCGGGAATGATATGCGGAGAGATGAGCGGGATCTCAGTAAATCACTGCCGGGGGAAGGGAGGGAGCTGAGCTCATCCCGCCCTGCAGGAAGGAATTCCAGCTCTGAGCAGAACCCAGGGGCTGGGCAGGACCCGGCTTTGCCTCTTCACTGGGGTAAAAACCCGGGCCAGGACCCTCAGCTCCCGGGCAGGGTGTGCAGGATGCCCATGGCCCGGGGCTGGTGTCCCCGGCAGCCTCGGGGACAGGGACACAGCCCTGGGAGCCCTTCCCAGGCACCATAGCCTGGCTTGGAGCAGGGACACAGCCCTGGGAGCCCTTCCCAGGCACCACAGCCTGGCTTGGAGCAGGGACACAGCCCTGGGAGCCCTTCCCAGGCACCACAGCCTGGCTTGGGACAGGGACACAGCCCTGGGAGCCCTTCCCAAGCTCTCCTCCACCACAGCCTGGCTTGGAGCACCTCGGGCAGCTCCTGAGCACCACCCCCCACCCTGCAAAGGGTTAATCTGATTTCCATCCCATTGCTGTGCTGACATAACTGCAAACCTTGGCTGGTGCAGTACTCCAGGGCTAGGGGAGGCAGCTGGGCCCAGAACAAAGGCAGGATTCTGGGTGCTTTGACTTTGCACAAACTGCTCCTCTCCAGCTTGTGTCAAGTCCTCGCACACCCCGGGGACCTCCAGCTCTGGCCACGCTGCTGGACTGTCCTCTGAGCCCTGGAGAGTGCCACAGCCAGAGGGGCTGCTCCTCCCTGCCTCTGTTTTTAAGCACTGAGGTCCCCTGACAGACTCTGCCTGAGCTGGACTCTGCTGCTCGTTCAGCACATCAGAAATGTGGCTCATTTCTCTCCACTGCTGGGACACCCAAAGCAGCAAATCTGCCCTGGGTTAGTGCCTGAGTGCACTAAAACCAGCAGAAGAGGAGTGGGAGAAAGCAGATGGAGTGAGAGAGGGAGCTTTGCTCCAGTTGGAGTGCTGGAGGGGTGAGGGAGAGACTCAGCTGCTCCTGCAGGAATTCCCCAGAGGGATGGGGCCTGCTCTTGGCTCCCTTTGGGTTAATAACTCTGCTCACAAGGCATGGGAAGAGCCCTTCCACAAACATTCCCGTGGGTGGGACCCCATCCATGTCTCACACTCCAGCTCAGGTGGTCACTGTAATAAATCTGGCAAAATGAAAACTTCCCTGTGCTCCTGAGGATACTCAGCCCCAGCTCAGCCCACATTACCCTGGACATCACCAGCAGCCCGTGGGTTCTGTGCTCTGCAGATGGAGACACTGGGCTGCAGCTGGAATGTGTTCATGGACTTCCCTCCTGCTCTCAGGAGCAGAACCGTGCTGGGCTACCCAGGAGCAGATGAATTATTTCTTGCTTCTCTCCTTCTTGCAGACCACATTGCAGATCTCCTCTCCTACCTAATACAACTTTGTATTTTCCTTCCTTGTGGGGAGACACAAGGGAGAATGGGGATGAGGCCTTTGCTTTTCAAGGCAGGAGGAGAATTTAGGGGCTCTCCAATAGAATAAGAGCTTTAGAGGAAGGAAATTCCTTTGCAGCAGCAAATTTTTCCCCAAATGGCCTGGAACCTTGTGTGAGCAAGCTGAGAGTGTGAGCAAGCTCTGAGTGTGAGCACGAGTGTGTGACAGGCTCCTGCACAGTTCTGGGGCTGTGGGGGTATCCCTGGGAGCCCGGGGATGGGGGCCTGGGGGGTCCCACCCTGGCCGTGTCCCTGACAATGTCCCTGACCATGTCCCTGTCCATGTCCCTGGCTGTGTCCCTGATCATTCCCCTGGCCATGACCCTGACCTTGTCCCTGCCCATATCCCTTGACCTTGTTCCTGTCCATGTCCCTGTCCATGTTCTTGACCTTGTCCCTGGCCATTCCCCTGACCATTCCGCTGTCCATGTCCCTGTCCATGTCCTTGTCCAAGTCCCTGACCTTGTCCCTGACCTTGTCCCTGTCCTTGTCCCTGTCCTTGTCCCTGACCTTGTCCCTGTCCTTGTCCCTGTCCTTGTCCCTGACCTTGTCCCTGTCCATGTCCCTGTCCTTGTCCCTGTCCCTGTCCCTGTCCATGTCCCTGACCTTGTCCCTGGACCACAGTGTCCCCAGGGCCACAGGAAGGAGCAGCGGGGCTGAGGCTGCTGCAGCAAACACCAAACCAGGGAAATTCACAGAATTAGTGAGGCAGAGCTCGTCTCCCACAGCCAGGAGGGGATGTGACACCGGGAGAGGGGTGGGGGATCTGCATCTGTGATGCCAAAATTCCCAGAACTTTCTCCCCAGTGGCTTTTGTTGTGCTGGTTGGCTGCTGGGGCTGGGGAGCAGTTCAGGCTTGGCAGATCAGAGGAGCTGTCATCTCATTTTCAAGTGCTTCAGTACTTTGTAATCTTGGCAAAAGGAAGGTGCTGAAGGGGGTCTGTTCTTGAGTTTCCAATTCTTGCCTTTCCAGTGTCGATCAAACAAGAAAATCTCCTGCAAGCCTCTTCTTGTTGGATTCTTCAGTCCTATTTCAGGATCAAATAGGCTTTAAAACAGGTCTGGATAAGCTCTCAGCCTTAATCTGCTTGGAAGGTACAGATTGGGCAAGAGGCCGACGTGACAGTGGCTCCCTGCAGATCACAGGTGCCTCTGGCCTGGAGAGAACTCCTGCTCCTCCTGCAGAGGAGCTTTTCTGGAGCTTTTTAACATTTTGAGAGCTGGCCTGGGACATCCCTGCCCTGGCTGGAGCTCTGCACAGCTCCTGCTACCTGAAGGCAGTGCTTTAATCAAACACTTTGCATTTGCTGCCCCTCATACTTGAGAGGGATCAACATCATTGGGGCTAATTAGAATTCAGAGAGAACTGATTGTTCATCAGAGAGAGGGGAAAATGTTCCGTGGAGCCCTGGGTTTGGTAGAACTATTTCACATAATTAAGCAATTCCACATCTTGGCATTTTATTGCTCTTGTTATCGTTGCACTTTGTTAATAAGTTTTTAATTGCAAATCATCTCTGTGACACAAACCACACTGTGTTTACTGATCAGCAGAAATGCCAGGAAAACCAGCCTGGATGCCAAGCCCTGCAAGGACTGGCTGCCAGTGCCTCTCTCTTCCATGGTTTGGCACCAAAACCTCTTCAGGTTACCTAAGAGAAATTGATTTCTGGTTTGAAGTGTTCTGAACAGCACAGACCCTTGGCTGAGGCTCTGGGAACAGGGAAAGAAAGGCCAAAAGAAGTTTATTTGTGTGCTGTTGACCAGGAGTTTCTCATCCTCCAGATGCTGTGTTTATATCCTGCCCTGCTGTGTGTACCTCTGGCTGGGGAAAGGTGGCTCTTCATACCATTATTTAAGAGTTAAATTCACAACTGCCTGTGCAGAATTCATGTCAGGCTGAGAAACAGCCATACATCCTAAAATTGAATTTATTTGTTTGTTTTCAATGGAGGGTCCAGGCTGAACTGCTGAAAAACATCTGCTTTGTGCTGACAAGGAAAAGACTCACCCAGCTGTGGTGGAAAAGCTCCTTCCTTGCTCTTAAAATCCCCAATTCTCCCCCTCTAGGATGAATGGACAAACCTGAATTCATTCGTTAGCTCATTTCTTCTATAATACATGACAGAAATATGTGAATATCTATTCAATCTCAGGTGGGAAGTTTCTAGTCAGGAGAATAAAACCTGTTTGGGACTTAAGCTAGCAATTATTTTCATTTTTTTAAAAAAGGGGATAAAACTCAGAAAACTCCAATGAGGCTTGAGTTTGTTTTAGAGAGGGGTTTAGCTTTTGAGATTTCTTTAAAAATATGCAGAAATCTATTTCCAAATGGTTTACTCCCAGAGTTTATATGGATTTAGCTGTCAATCAGCACCTGAAATGAAAAAGAATTCCAACGTTTGATGTCAAATAAAGTATTTAATTGAAAATAAAATCAAATTGGTTACCCAGTGGTGGTGAGAACTGCAAAGCCAGGAAAGCAGAGGTGTCCCCGTGTCAGCCTGTCCATGTGGGGGATCCCTGTCCCTGTGACATGGATCCAGCACAGCCCAAACCCCGGGTTAATTGTGAGCAGCTCATTAGCTGTGAGCCCCAGCCCAGGCTGGGATTTCTCTGATCCCGGGGCTGACTCTGCACTCAGGGACACCTGGATTTTTGTCCTAAGCTGTTGACTTTTCCGTGAGATCTGGAGCAAACATTTATCCCTGCTGGTTAAGTGAGTGCAGCTGTGAAATGTTAAACATCTCCCTGGCCATGCAGGAGCCCTGGACAGGAGCTCTGTGCCTTTCTGCAGGTTCATCTTCCTCTCCTGCTCGTGCCTTGGTTCAGTGATACCTGGAGCTGACCTTTAACTTTCCCCTCACCTTCAAAGCCTTTAAGGGCCAATGAAATCACCCCAGTTTTACAATAACCTCAGTGTCCCTGTGTCTGTCTCAGGTTTGGGAACACTTCTTGTGGTTCTCCTTACTGCAGTAATTGTGCCCTAAGTGCCCCCTCAGCCCCAGGGTGTGAATTTCAGTCCCCTGAAATCATTTCCAATCCTGCTGAGCTTTCCAGGAGCCCCAGTGCCTGCACAGCTCCTTTGGCTGAATTGTCTTATCAGCAATCCCTCAGCTCAGAGAGACAGAGCTGATCTACCAAACTCTGCTGGGTTTGATTTCTGCACCACTCCTTTCCCTCCTGCCCCTTGTCCCCGGGCTGAGGCTGGCTGCTGGCCCTGGGTGATGCCAGGGGATGTGGCTGTCCCCTCCTGGCACAGGGACATCCCTTCCCTGGCCCTTGTCCCCTCCCCTGGGGGTGCAGGGCTTGGCTGCAGCTGGGGCTCACTTTTGTTGGGATTTGTTCCAAAGGCTCATCCCTGACTGACCTCCCCCCAAACCCCCTTTTGGGGCAGGTTCCTCTGTAGAACACTCGGGTCACTGCAGCTCTGCACTCCCATTTCACTCCTCCTCACCCTTCAGCAGCTCTTCTGTTCCCCTGCTCTTTCCATTTGGGCTTTGCCACGTGCTGTGCTGCAGTTTCCCAGTTCACAGCTTTTCATTTTCCCAGTGAAAATAAACCCTGGAGTTCCCAGAGCCCTGCAGAGGCTGGGTGTGCTTTGGCCTTGATGCCCAGGCACCAGGGAGAGCTCCCCAGGGCACCTCTGCCCTCGTGTCACCCTCAATCTCCTCTGGGTCACTGCATCAAGGGGTTTCCCTGGTCAGGGGGAGAGAGCTGTGTGCACGTAAACTGAGCACAGATTGTTCCCAAATATAATTGCAATATATTGAATACCAAGGGCAACAAAATGAATGCAGATACAGTCTCACCTCACTTGAAAATAAATAATGTCTCTGAGTCCTCAGGCTGGAATTCTTCCCCATGGGAAATTCCTTTGAAACCCAAACTTTGCAATCCCAAGCACAGCCTGAGAAGAGCTCCATGGCAGGTACAGACACCCAGCTGAACGTTCCCAGAAGGCAAAACAACTGAAACTCACAGCTACAGGCTTTGGGGTCCATTGAACTGGATGGAGTTAATTGGACCAGAAGTGAAAGCAGTGACTGAAGTCCTGGGTGTTGGAGGAGGGAGAACTCCCCAGGCCATCACCACCAGCCCACGAGGAATTCCTGCAGCAGAGTCACTGTCAGAGCTGCCAGCAGTGACAGGGACACACCAGGCACTGCTGCTCACAAATTCTGTGTTTGCAGCAGGAGAGACAACTGTCCATGACTGATCTGAGAGGACAGCCTTGATCTCTCTGTGGTGTGCAGAGGAGGAGGAGAGCAAAGGGAATAAAACAGTAAAAACCTTTACAGAGCCAGCACTGGGGAATGTGGCTGTTCATAAATCTTGTATTCGTGCAGAACTCAGCCTGTAAGAAAAATTAACACAAAAAAGGGAGGAGAGGAGAGGAGAGGAGGATCACACTGTCTTTTCTCAGGGCTGTGTTGTACCCCTGGAGTACCAATAACATGACTCCTGCAAACGTATCTCCTTTCACTGGTAGCTCAACTAAAACCCAGTGTAGCAGCAAAAGCTTTTTCCAGGCACCTCTCTCAAGGAGCAGCCAAGGCCTGCATTTCCCAGCATGAATGGCAGCATTATTTTGCCTGTGTTAACAGGGACAGCAGTTATTGTTGGCATCAGCCTTGCTGTAGTTCCTGCAGGATTTTCCCCCTGCCCTTGATGGATTGTCAGCTGGGAGGCAGCAAACAGAGCAGACAAAGCCTGGCAGCAGAGGGGCTGAGCAGGGACCTCCTGAGCAGGTTTTGTGGCTGATCAGAGTTCTCTGTCAGTGACTCTGTGCGTGGTCACTGCTGCAGGGCAGCACCTGGGACCCCCTGGCCCTGGAACCCTCCCGGGGCTGGAGCTGCCCCAGCTCCCCACAGGGACCCAGCTTCTCTCAGAGTGAGGGGAAAGTTCAGACTTTGGCTGCAAATGCTGTATTTTCTTGGGATCTATCAGCTTGCCAAGGCATGGAAATTTCAGAATGTTTCACCACGGTGCAGTTGAAAGGAAAACTTTTTCTGCCTGCTCCGGCAGAAGGATACAGGTACAGGGTGTTTCTTCAGTGTTCTGGACTGAAATATGGAGTGAGTACAGGCTCCCAGAGCCTTCCAGTGCTCAGGCACTCGATTTTTTTTGAATCTGCAGAATTTTTCTGCCCAGTCCAACTGCGAGTGGAGCAGCACAAGCAGATGGTTCCAAATGTGGATCAGGGCTGCTGCAATGCAAAGTCTTGCTCCATGCAGAGAGAAGAGCTGACTTCAAATGGAAGCTCATAGCAACGATACGTGGAAAGAATTTATTAATTGGTATTTAATGATGCATTAGTATTTATTTAAAATTTCACACGGGGATTGTAACCATAAACTGAAGCTTTAAATAACTGTGCTGTAAACGGAAGTGGAAGAAAAGCAGCAGCAGAGAGATTAAAAAATTAATGCCATGCAAAAGGAAATGAGTTCACCTGAGAAAGTCTCTTAAATAAAATATTTCCTGTTCTTTTTCACGCACTAGCACCTTATTTCCATCCAAGGCATGGAGTCATTCTGATAGGGAAAGCTGCTGCCATTTATCCCTGAGAACCACGGGGAGCTGCACTTGTGTTCCTGCTGCTCCTGAGAGCGGGTCTGGGGAGAAAGCCCAGTCCTGTTCCATTCCCTGCAGACTCAGCTTGGTTTCCTCCTCCATTTCCCAGCTCATTTCATTCAGCTTGTTTAAGCATTAAACAATTATGAAGGTCTTGGAAAGCCCTCAAGTTCTTTCCCCCCTGTTCCTTCTTTCCCTGTGGTTGAGAGGACCCCCCTGCAGGGCCACCCACTCTGGGGCAGCTTCAGAACATCCCCAGTTTTCAGTGAATGGACACCAGGAGCTGCTGATCACAGGCTGGGAACACACTGATCAAACAGAGCATCAGCACGAAATGCAAAACCTTCATTAATTTTCAAAGGAGCGAGTCAATTTTTTCCAACTTCTCTCACAAGATCGTGAGGCTCCAGCTTCAAAGGCAGTTTTGGAGCTGGCTGGTGCCCGTGCAGGATTCAGTGAGAATCAGATGCAGATGCACCTCGTGCTCACCACGGGCTGCTGGCAGGGCTTGGCAGGGGGGGTGGCACTGTCCCTGCTCCACCCCAGCACCGTGCCCGGCCGGGGATGCTCCTCTCAACCCGGGCACTCGCTGAGGGACCCCGCAGGGGATGAGGGAGGGGTTCGTGTGCTTTAAATGAAGCTGCACCACGTGGGGCAGCACAGAGCAGCGCATTAGATCATCCCTCCTTCTGCAAAATTGATGCTGTGCCCATTTATCACCTCCTACATCCGCACCCGGCTCATCCCATTTGCCTTTTCTTATTCCTCAGATGTGCATTTTGCACCATTCAAGAGATGCAGCGCTGGGGAAAACGAATAAACATTTCAGTGAATCCCAAGAGTTTAACTCACAGCCCCGAACCCAGGGGAGGAAAGAGGAGCAGGAAAACGGGAGTCAAAGCCTCTGGTCGTGCAAAGTGACATCTCTGGAGATGGAGATGCTCCATTTCCTTCCTGCCTAAGGAGTGCAGGGATTTCTCTGCAGAAACCAATGGAGTTTGGTCAAGGTAAAAATGGAAACAGCCTGTCTGAGTTATAAATGGCACTCGCTGCCAGAAGGATAAAAATCATGAGGAATGAAGCTCCTGCCATGGACAGCCAGGAGAAAGGAGCCTGTGAAGTGGAGAATGGAGAGCAGCCACGGCTCTGCCATAACACAGATTTCACCTGTGGGATGTTTATTGAATAAAAATCCATTTCTTATCACTTCCTAAAATCGCAGCAGGTTTTTCTGGAGAAGGCCATTTCCCTGGCACTCCTGTCCGGGTGCTCCTGGCACTCTGTGCCAGCCTGTCCCCAGCACTTGGGGTGGCTGCTGCCACACCAGGGGTCCCTGAGCCATGGAACTCCGTGTTGGGAGGGCTGGCAGAGGTCACTCAGACCTGCCAGGCAGCTGAGGAACACTCCTGTGCTTTGTGTGGAACTGGGATGGAAGAACTCCCTCTGAACTGTTAAGGGCTGACATGGGGCAGGCTGTGAACCCCAGGGAGAGAGGGGACAGTGAATACAGGGCAGGGGACAGAGCAGGGGACACTCCCTGGGGTGGCCCTGGGCAGAGCAGTCTGGGCTGGGGGTTATTCCTGGGAGCTGCAGCTCAGGGGAAACGATGGGTCCCCTCTCCTGAGGAGTGGCACTGTGGGGTGCAGAGAGGTAGGAAAGGGCCTGGGGGCCCAGGGCAGCAGGACCAAGCTGCTCTTCTTCCTCCTCTTCCTCCTCTTCCTCCTCTTCCTCCTCTTCCTCCTCTTCCTCCTCCTGCTCCCACTCCTGTGGGTCTGCAAGGGAAACAATCAGCTCTGGAGGTATCTAAGGGCTGTGCTAATTGCTGTAGAGAAAGGAGAGCTGCCTTTGCAGGGTGCAGGAACAGCTCCTTGTGCCTGGTCAGAGAAGGAATCTGCTCAGGCTGGCACTGGAGGGGTTTTAGGGAAGAAATGCATTTAGACAAGACAAGTTCTGACTTTGATAACAAAAAATAGCTGTTTGCTTTTTTTAAAAAGGAATGACTGTTTAATTTGTGCTTCAATTATCTCCCCTCCTGTGAGCATGCACAATCAGGAGCCTGAAGTCCATTCCCTACCACACTGCTAATTATGGATGGAAGGTGTTAAGCTAATTAAAGGATGACTGCAGTTACCTGCCAGATCTGCCTGAGCAGCTGCACGTGTCCTGTTCCTCCAGCAGCCTGGGCTGGGGATGTGGTGGCCCAGGGCTGTGAGGGGCTCAGGGCTGTGAGGGGCCCTGGCCACCAGAGCTCCTGCTCTCCTTGTCCTGCTGTGCCAGCAGAGCCCAGCCCTGTGCCAGGCTGCTCAGAGACTCAAATAGGGCAGAGATTTGCCTCATTGTGGCTGAGGAAAGGGATTTCATATTTCACACTACACCCAGGCTGTGCAGAGCCCTGCCCTGTGCCAGGCTGCTGTGGCACTCAGGGCAGAAATGGAACTTTGTGTGTTAGATTGCCCCCAGGCTCTGCAGAGCCCTGCCCTGTGCCAGGCTGCTCGGGCACTCAAACAGGGCAAAGTTTTGCCTCATTGTGGCTGAGGAATGGGATTTCATATTTCAGATTGCCCCCAGGCTCTGCAGAGCCCAGCCCTGCTCCCCTCGTGTCCCCACAGCCCTTGGGGGTGTCCCCAAACCCTGGGACACTCAGGCAGTGTCACCTTCACCCAAACCTGCCTCTTTGGAAACCAAAAGCAGCTGCACAGAGGGGAGATCCTGCTCCGGGGTCACCCCAAATGTCCTGTGGGCTCTGAGGGTGAAATGGCTGAGGTGGCAGCTCGGTTTTGTTTTGTTGCCCCTCCCAATGAGTGGTTATTTATAATTTTGCCATCGGTAATTACGGTGTCTCTCAAACTGCACTGAATATCAGGAAAAGAATAGGGTTTTATTTTATCTGAGTAAAACAATGGCAGTCACATTCCTGTTCTGGCATTGAGGCAGTTGAGATCTTGCTCTGACAAGTCCTTGTGCACCTCGGAGGGGCTGTGCTTCTGCTGCTCTCCTGGATCCTTTCATTGGTGCCTCCCACCTCTATTTCCACAGCCATTCCCAAGCTGGAAACTCTCCCTGCTCCCCTGGGACTGTGTCTGCCCTCCCAGGGAGGGAAAACCCCGAGGCAGGGCCAAGGGAACAGGGGCATCAGTGGGGGCAGGATGGGCCCAGTGTGTGAAAGTCACCTCCACTTTGGTGAAGCCACAGTGCAGTGAACAGGACTTAAATAAATGTATTTCATGAAAGGGTTCCCAGTCACTGGGACTTTTGCTGCCTGTGGTTCAGAGCTGGAGGGTTATAAGGGGGTGCAGCTGTCAGAGATGGCTGTGCTGAAGGTTTGCCCCTTTTATTGCTGGATCCTTGTGTTGGAAAGGAACTTTCTGGAGGTGTTTTTGATCCTTTGGGAAGAGGGGAAGGGAATTTGATATTCCTGTGGAACAGGCAGGGAGGAGGCTGTAACTCTCCCAATAACTCTTTAAGCTGCAACACTTCCACCCTTCAGGCCCTTGAGCACGTGTCCTGTCTTCATTATTTCCAAATAAATGAAAGCAGTGATGAAAGCAGAGGTGGGATTCCTGTGATTGTCTGAAAGCTGCAGCCTGCAGGGGTCTGGCACAGCGTGGCCTGAGGGGCTCTGCAGGGCTGGACCCCCCTGGGGGGCTCTGGGTCCCAGACCATGGGCTGCAATACTGACCCCAATGCCCAGCAAATCTAGAGTTGTAACCACTGTGGGAAAGAATACTTTGCTGTAATGTATCTAAGTACAGGTATAAGTGAGTGCAGTGAGATGATCTTTAAGGTCCCTTCCAACCCAAACCCTTCTGGGGCTCTAAGTTGTGTCTCAAAGGGGAAAACCTTTGGGGCAGGGCTTAAAGGGGTGGTCCCTGTGGCTGGAGCCCTGCTGGGTGTCACTGTGGTCTCTGCAGGGTGTGGAGCCCTGGTCCCTGAGAGCTGTGAGGGAGCCTCTGTTGTAGGAGCAGCTCTTAGCAACAGCCTCTCCAGGAGGGTTTATTTGAAGTGTTAGAGGTGGTTTTGTGTACCCACATGAGGGGCAGCACTGCTGGTATATTTGCATCCATGTGGGATGGCTCCTGTTTTTAAAGCTGCTGACATTTCCATGGCTCCAGAACACTCGGTGTAAATGGAAACTCCATTTCCAGGGCTGGCTGGAATTAATACCAGGATATGACCAGACATTTGCCTGCTACAAAAGCAGCCCAGCCTGCAATGAAAACCCTTCAGAATGGCCCAGATATGGTTATCAGACATGAAAACAGAGCAGGAAGGTGCTAAGATAAAATCGACCTGAGGGGGCCCACAAAGCTGCTTCTGTTTGGGAAAAAAACCCACCATTTAATCATCCTGTGGCAGTAAAAGTGGCATTTTTCAGTAACAGCTCTGAGCTGTGATCTCCCTCCTCTGAAGGGAGGCACAGCCTGCCTGAGGAACCCAACACAGTTGTTGTTCAGAGCTCTGGTTAATGCAGAGCTGTTAATTGTCTGACCATTAAATTACTTGCCTTCTACTTAGTCCCCACTGGGGACTAATTTTAAATTCAATTAGCACAGAATTTAAGGGATATAGTTGAGGGATTCCAGAAAGCTGCAGAGATATGAAATCGTGTTTGATAAGATGCAGCCGGGAAAGGGAAGCTTTTAATCTCCATTTCAAGCTTTCAAACCAGGAGAAACTCCAAAAGAGAAATTAAATTCTCTTTGAATACATGTGCACAAGTGAGATTCCTTTATGTTAATGCACTTATTAATTGCACTTGTTAATTTCTACTTATTTTGTTCTTTCTGTCCAGCTATTAATCAGCCAGAAAGTGAACCAACCCAGAAAGCCTTTGGGGACTGGAGCCACAGGGGAGTGTTTGTGAGCTCACACGTTGTTGGGCTCTTCAGGCACTGGCTGAGACTTCAAAGTGTCAAACACATTTCCATTATTTTCACTCCATCCAAAGGAGGAGGGATGAGAAATCCCACTTGGTGCTGGGATGTCCATGGGGCTGTAGGTGCTGTGGGTGCTGTGGATGGGACTGAGGGTGCTGTGCCCATGGGGCTGTGGGTGCTCTGTCCATGGGGTGTGGGTGCTGTGGGTGCTCTGTCCATGGGGCTGTGGGTGCCCTGTGCTGTCCATGGGGCAGAAGAAGGACCTTTCTGCCCCTGCAGCAGCTCCCCAGCTGCACCAAGGGAGCTGCACCCACGAGCCAGGTGCCAAACCCCAAGTGCTGGTGCTGGCCCTGCCAGAGGAGCTCTGTGGTGCCTGTACAGGGACTCATTCCCTGCCCTGCTGCTCCTGCAGGACTCTGGGGATTCACACTTTGGGATAAATGCTGACAGAGATCAAGGCACTGCTCACAACTGTAGGGGGGAGCTCGTGGCTTTCCTGGGATGGAGCCTGTGCCTGGAGCAGCTCCTCAGCCCTGGGCAAACTGCAGAGAGAGTCCCTGCCCCATGGATGTGTCTGATCCTGATGCCTTTATTCTCCTCAGCTTCTCACCATTCCATATTCCTTGTTCTGTCCACTTTTTTTTAAATTATTTTGATGTCTGTGTGTATTTTTGGGAATAGAGCCCTATTTAAAAATAGTTCTAATTTAAAAAATAGTTTTTAATAGTACATTAAAGGAAATCAAAAATCAAACCCCAGAATAATTACAATTCAATTTGAAACTTTTAAAAGGATGGCAAGTTTATTTTTCTTCACTTTTCTGGCACAAATCCATTCAGAAACAGAGCCTGACAACCCATCTTAATTTTGGATAATTACATCTTTGCGATTTCTAATTTGCTAATCTATAGTAATTCTCCCGTGATTTTTAAAAGGCTGAAGGGGGAGTATGGAAAGCTGATTTCTGATCAGAGTTCTCCCTGCTATAATTAACTCCATCTGAAAAACCATAATTGATGCTTACATAGCTCCCCAATAGCATCCCCTGGATTGGAACACGCTGCATTGTAAACTGTGCTCTCTGCTCTGAAAGGATTGATTTGCAGCCACGACCAATCTGTTGCTAAGCACTCGGTGACGGCACACGCCGAGCTCCTCAAGGACAATACGGAACAGCCAGAATGTTTTTCTCAGTATCAAACCATTTTCCCCCTGTCTCCTGAAATATTGCATCAGTTGCTCCTTAATCAAAGCATAAAAAAATGTTGCCAGGGCAATGCCAGAGCCGGTGCTGCTGCTGGCCACAGCCAGGCTGGGGCTGCACGGTTTGGGAGTCACCAGAGCAGCACAGGCTGGGGAGGGCCTGCACTGGGGCTTTGCTCCAGCTCAGAGGGGCTGTGGGGATGGGGCTGGGCTG
>VXBB01016572.1:45716-62723 GCA_013399915.1 Illadopsis cleaveri
TCCTTTGGAAGGGCCAGGCAGGATCCTTTGGAAGGATCAGGCTTTGGAAGGAGCAGGCAGGTTCCTCTGGAACAGCCAGGCAAGATCCTTTGGAAGGACTAGGCTTTGGAAGGGCCAGGCAGGTTCCGTTGGAAGGGCCAGGCAGTTCCTCTAGAAGGAGTGTCTGTGCTCAGCAGCAATATCCATTCCAAACAGAGAATTCTTCCCCAGTCCTGCTGTTCCTTCGGGACCACGGGGGAGAAACAGAGGGAATGTGATTCTTGCACAGCAAAAAACCCAAAGAAAGCCCCAAACCAAATCACTGTGCCCATCCATCTGTGCACTTTATTCATGTACAGATGCAAACTGAAAACCCATCCTTAAAAAGAGATCTTAAACCATTAGGTCAGGAAAGGCTCCAAATGCTGAACTCTCTGCTTGCCTGTTCTACTGTGCTATGAGATTTTAATAAAAAGGCAGAGAAGAATGCCAGCTGAGCTGGCACATCTGACATTTTGATAACCTCGTCAATAAAAGTTATTTTATTGGCTTTAAGCAGCTGCAGAACTTTGCCTTATTGTTTAGCTGTCTGTTCATTCTATTCCTGCCTCGTTGATAACAGTAAAAGGATGATGAGTAACAGTGGCAATCAATAGAAAGGCATGTTTCTTCCTCTATGGCCATGAACCCAACTCTTCAAATTGCATCTTCAGATTCCAGGGTCTTTATTTCATCATAAACAGATACACAGGGGGAAAAAATATCTGAGTTTCTAGATGGTTTTATGGATGTTTGTTCCCAGGTTTTCAGTGTTCTGGACCAACTTGAATTCTTTCAAAAGCCAAGCACAACATTTGTTCCAAGTGGGGGACAAGTTTTTAAGCTCCATTACAATCACCTGATGGACAGGTGAGCACTGGGTGAACTTGCAGCAGTGCTCCAGCCTGAGGCAGGCCTGAGGAGGAGATGGAGGAGCTCCTCCCTGGCCTCTTCCAGGCCTGAGAGGAGAGCTGAGGGTGAACCTGTGGTTAAAATTATCACAGCTTCAAAAGTCAAAATGAAACTAAATGCTGCTCTCATCAACACCCAAGTTAAGTCTGAGTGTTGAGTGTGTGAAACTGCAGCTGGGAGCACAGAAATGGAGGTTCCTGAGCCACCAGCAGATCCCAGCTGGGAGCAGCTCTCCCATGGTTATCCATGGGGAGATTCATTTCATGGGTATGCACATGGAATGTATCACAAAATCTGAATTATTGTTTAAAAGGTATTATCTTCTGCCTTCTAAAAATAATTTGCCCCCCATAAAATTCCATCAAAGACCACAGCAAACAGGACATTTTGGCTGACACACGTGAGCAGGGGCCAGCGTTTGACTTGAAAACATCAGGAGGGATGTTCTGAAGAGTCCCAGGGCAGGCTCAGCTCTGGGGACGAGGGGCTGCTGAGGCTGCAGGTGACTCCCCCTCCCAGAGCCCTCCCCAGGCACCCCCTGAGAGCACAGGGGTGTGAACATCAGTCCCTGCAGGTGCCTGTCCTGCCCCTGCTGCCTCTCTGGGCTCGGGTGCCCTTCCCTCTCAGCAGCCTCAGGGATGGATAAATCATGCAGAGTCTGGAACGTTCCCATCCAGGAACAGAGTCCAGGGTCCCCCTGAGCTGGAGCTGAGGCTGCAGCAGCACAGGGGAAACAGCTTGGGAATGTTCCTTTGGAAAACTCTCTGTGCCCTGGGAGCCCTTCCCTCCCCAGGAAGGGGCTCAGGCTGGGCAGGGCCCACAGCCCCTGTGAGCAGCATCAGCTCTGGCACAGCTGGGGGAAATAAATCCCCAGAGCCAGATCTGGGCACCCAGGGCAAATCCCCAGAGCCAGATCTGGGCACCCAGGGCAAATCCCCAGAGCCAGATCTGGGCACCCAGGGCAAATCCTCAGAGCCAGGGCACATCTGGGATAAATCCCCTGAGCCAGGGCACATCTGGGCACACTGGGCACACCTGGGGTGAATCCCCAGAGCCAGGGCACATCTGGGCACACCTGGGCACACTGGGCACACTGGGCACACCTGGGCACACTGAGCACACCTGGAGTAAACCCCCAGAGCCAGGGCACAGCGGGCACACCCAGGCCAGGCTGAGGCCCAGCAGGGCTCTGAGCTGCCCTGGGGCTGCTCTGGGGGCAGCTCTGGGGTGCTGTGGTGCCAGAGGAGCTCCAGCACCACCACGGTCCCTCCTTTAACCCAGCTCTTACCCTTGAAGGGACCAAACTTCCCCCTGGGCCGCTGAAAACGGTGGTTTCTGAGAAAAGATGATCACAGTGCATCTCCACAGGAACATAATCTTTCAGCTCATCCTTGGGGGAATTTTTTGTCCCTGTTTGTATGTAATTAGAAACTGAAAATACAGGCAGGAGGCTTGTTGTACATAAATTGACGTGCTCGGCTTCAGAAGCACATTTGAGTAGAACAAAAGGGACTGAAAAGACTGAAAACCATTCACCTTGTATGGAACAGGAGCAGAATGTACTCAATGAGGGGGAGAACCAACCAAACCAAACCAAGGGGAAAGAAACCAACTGCTCCAGCCTACACCACGGGCCCCTTTGGAATGTAACAATCTGGAAAGTGTCTTCTAGAATTAACCTCTGGAACTCGATCTCTGTTGCTCCAATTTTTTCCAGTTTACTCTATTTTCCTCCTCCCGTAATACCAGGATAATATTTTTTTCCCTATTTTTATTTCCTTGAGTTAATTCTGAGAATTTTTCCGTGGTTATTTAATATTTGCTATTCAGACTGTGACAGTTCTGCCTGTAGTTGAAAAAACTCATGTTGTGTTGCCAAAAGCAGCAAGAGAAGCCAGGCTGCTTGTGTTAATATTTGCATTTGAAAGTGCAAAACTGAATTTTCTCTAGTACCAGGCATTTCTCTCCTGGTAAAAGTGCTGGAGAAAAACATTTGCTGGGTAGAAGGAGAGATGCAAAAAATACTTCTGGAGAATACCACTTATTGAATGATATTTTCAAAATACAGAGTCCTTGGAAATGTCAGCAACCTGTGGAGCAGCTGCAGAAGTTGTGTTGTGGTTCCATCCCCTAGAACAGTTTCCTATTTGCCTTTAATGCCACATTCAGCTCTGGGGAAGGCAAACCCCAACTCCAGAATGGCTTTGGGGGCTCTGGGCCACCCCACGTCTGTTGGGTTTGCCTTTTTGCTCCCAGCCTTGCCAAGGGATGATGAGTTTGGTGTTTGGGGCTGAGGGTGGCAGGGGGGGCCCTGCAGCACACAGAGTGTCTGTCACACCTCCCATGTGCCAACAGGCCCTGCCTCTCCCTGAGGGGTGACACACACCCGTGGCTTTATTCTGTTTTTCCCCAAGGAGAACACAGGTTTCACTTCATGTTTAAATGTTCCCCTGGTGTTCTGGGGGGCTGTCTCTGCCTGAGCTCTGCAGCACACACTGACCACGGGCAGAGAGGCTCCTTTGGGCACAGCCTGGCGGGGCTGGGGGAGCAGGGGGGGCTGAGGAGGGGCTGATGAGCCCCAAAACCTCCTCAGGATCTCCCCTCCCTTTCTGGTGTTGAAGCTGTGGCTGAATTTGGGGGACCCAGGGCGGCTCTGGCTGCTCCAGGGGTCCTGCTGGGCAGGGAGGGGCTGCTCCCCTTCTCCTGCCCCCGTCAGGGGTGAGGGCTGGGCTGCTCCTCTTCCCCACCCGGGAACAGGGGACACGAGGGATCTGAGCAGGGCTTTGGGGGTGTTGGAGAAGGGGAAGAGCTCCCTGGACAAAGTGAAATCCAGCTGGGCAGAGCTTGTGGCATCCCACAGAGAATGAGAACCAGCCCTTTGCTGCCTGTACAAGTCCTGGGCTTTTAGCAGGGCTGCCCCTGTGCCCTCCCATCCCTTTGGGGTTCACCAAACCTTCCCTCCCAGCCTGCAAAGGGGGTGTGGAGGTTTTGGGGTGGGGTGCAGGTGCTCCACACTGAGGGCTCTGCCACAGACAAGAGCCCAGGGAATGGGGCAGAGTCTGACAGGGAGAACACCAGACCCTCCCCAAGCTATCTCCAGATCCATCATCATTTGCTCCAAGTGTTTCTCATTGGGACTGGTAACATAAAAATTGTTGCATGATTTGCTGAGATCCATGTTCTTTTTTAAAAATGTCATTTATTTGACAAATGCTTCTTTGCACGCTGTCACAATAACAAGAAGAAGAGACTTGCAGGATGAAACTGTGCTCTGAGCAGCATTGATTTAGTGATTAGTGTCATGTTCGTCTTGGATTTTGTAATTCAGACTCATTAACCTGAAAATATTCTTGCAATTTTCTTCTCCTAGACTGGTTTGAAAGTACAAAAGCAGCTTCTATTCATTTCCAAGGAATCCAAGAGCAACTGTCTCTTGTAAAGGCACTGAACAAGGAGGGGGCAGGCTGAGAGTCACAAAATGGTATTTAAAGCATTAATTTTATCATTTGTTCCAAATCTTGATTCAAAGAGCATTTCTCTGCTTTGCCTGAGCAGTTTGGACAATCAGACTGAACCAGGGTGTCAGAAGAACCCCAAACCCTCCAACCCCCCTTGCTGCAGTTGGTGGCTGGGGGTCCCCCCTGGGATCTGCTCAGAGGCTGCCCCAGCCCCACACCCTGCAGGGAAACTGCTCTGTGCTTCACAGGACTCTGGGGAAGTCATTCCAACTGCTTCTGCTCTCCCATCCCAACCCCCTCTTTTGGGGCCAGGTCAAAAGGCTGTCTGTCCAAACAGTAACCCAGAATGTTCCAGAATGTGGAATGGATTCCTTTCCAGTGTCAGTTGTGAGCAAAGCAGCAGTTTGGACACTCTGGTTCCTCAGCTGAGCCCTGGCACCAGTCATGCAGCTCCTTGCCTTTGCACTGAGCAGCTGTGAACGTTTTTCCTGATGGAACAGTTTCCTCCAAATGAAATCTTTAATTTGTGTATGCAGATCCCTTTTAATATAATCAGGCTCTTTATTCAGGAGAGCAGATCTGATGAAACATCCCATTTCAGCGAGGGCAGTTTAGGCCAGACATCAGGAAAACCTTGCTAATGATTAAAATGGTGAGGCACGGCCTGGGCTGCCAGGAGAGCTTAAGGAAACTCCATCATGGGAAGTCTTTAAGAATAATTTTGGCAGCTATTATCAGGAATGATTTAACTATAATTGATCTTGACTTGGAGCAAGAGAATGGACTGGATGACTTCTTCTTTCTTGTTTTGCATGATTTCCAAGAAATTCTCAAAAAATAGAGCTGAATTTAGATGGTTCAGTATTACCAAATGTTCCTTCCCCTCTTTCTAGGGGAATTTTTTACTACATTTCAACTGACCGTGCAAATAGTTGAACACAATTTGTAATTTCGCACATGTCAAGGTCTGAACCTCTTGGGAATGTAGCTCCACCTCTCTAAATATTTAAATATTTGAATATCTTTCCTTCTCCTGTTGCCTGGTGGGTTTGTTGTGTTGCAAAGAGTGGCCTTGAGCTGGTGTTTCCCCAGAGAAGCCAAAGGTGGGGATGGGGTTGGAAGGAAGAGCTGCAGCCACTGTGCAGAGCCAGGCTGAGCCAAAGCCTTCAGTTCCACAAATAAGATCTAGAACAGAGAGAGCTTTAAGGAAATAGTGCTCAAGTGAAGTTAAAGGGAGGGCTGAGCATTCAGAAAATGACTCAGTGAGCAGCGAGGAGGGGGCTCAGCCTGGGGCTGCTGTCCCAGCCTGGTTTATTGACTCCCCCAGTGAAGTGACTAACAGCAGAACTGATGCACAGTGCTGATAATGTGCCTGACCTTAAACACCTCCATGGAACGTATAATTTGCTCATTTTCTAATTTCAAAAAAGCAGTTATATTAGTCACTCTTTACATGTGCCTCTCCAGACTCTATGGAGATAGCCAGATAGAGACACAGATAGAGATGTCACACTTTGTGTGCTCGGAATGAGCATTTCAGCCCCGTGTGTGAAGATGTTCCACAGTGCTGGGGCTGCTCCCCTTGTGTCTGACTGCAGGCTGGGCAGAGGAGACTCAGCAGTGTGGAAATAACTCCTCCACACCCACAGTTCCCATGCACAGAGACTGTGAGTGTTCAGAGTAACCAGATCACCTCAAATCACAACTGCTGCGCCCTCTCCCAAACACATTTGTGGTTCCTTTCAGACATTTTCCTCCATTCAAGCTGAAATATTGCAGTGACAGAAATCTGCAGCCCTGACAGCAGATACCCCAGTTCATATTCCCTGACAGAGGTGGGCCAAGGCTGGAGCTACTTTCCAAATCCCTGTGACTTTGCAAGTTGGAATTAGAATATTTAGGCAAACCACACAAGTGATTTTGGCTTCAGGACGTGCAAAAGTTGCCTGGTGAGCTTTAGCCAAATAAAACCACGCTGGGTTTTATTTCCCAGCAGCTTTTCCAGGCGAGGATGCTTCTCAGAAAATGAAACCCATTGACCCAGGCCAGCCAAGCAAAGAGGGAAGAGTGTGTAAAGGTTATAACCATAGAACAGTGAAAGAGTTTTTCTCCACCCCTCCAGAGTTTCACTGAGTGCAGCAGAACTCACCCTGGGCACCCCTGAACCTGCAGCAGGAGCTCCTGAGAGCTCATTTCCCACCTCAGACTGAGTCCTGAAAGGCTGTGAAACACTTCAATGAGGTGAAACGTTCTGTACAAAACCATCTTCTCCCTTTTTTTGGGAATGGCTGTGTCCAGTTATTGCCATCCCTGCTTGTCCCCAGGGAGCAGGAGGACCAGCACCAAGCTGATACCCACAATTCAGGCTTCTAAAGATGTTTAATGTCCATGGAGCTCTGTGGTCATCCAGCCAGAGCCAGGCTGGACAGGGCTGGGAGCACCCTGGGGCAGTGGGAGGTGTCCCTGCACATGGCAGGGGTGATTGAGATGGACTTTGGGGTCCCTTCCCACCCAAACCACTCTGGGATTCTGGGATTTTCTGTATTCACTTCACAACACAGGTTAGGCATGAGGAAGCAGCTGATGAGGAAGGAGTTCTGTCCAGGTCTAATTCGGGTGTTTAATTGAGTATTTCTGGCCAAATCAACCTGGTTTTGGCACTGGAGTGCCCCAGCCCCTCCTGCCCCAGCTCAGAGCCTTGCAGAGTCCATCTTTGGAGAAAATCAAAGAACTGGCATCTGCTGTTGTTTCTAATTTATTATTTGCACACAGATGACACCTGCTCTGGGACTGTCTGTGTCCTGGATGGAGGAGCTGAGCTCTGGAGGCACCAGGAGCATTTCCTGCTCCCTCCTCTCAATGGCTTTTTTCTCTCTGAACACCTCCTGGGCAGGACTGAGCTGTTTGTGCACGCTGGGACCAGCAGCAGGAGAGGTCTGAGCAGGGTCTGATCCAGCTCCTGCCTTGGGAAGGTGCTGGGGATCCCTGTGGATAACTCTGCTCCCTGCTCTGCAAGGTTGGCAGATTTAGGCTTCAGCCACTCCTTCTCCTTCCAGCACAAAACTTCAATGTGCTAACAAAGCTTTATGTCCCTTTATCTTTTTTTCAGACTGAACAAGAAGAAGAAAGGGGGGGGGTGGGTGTTTCAGACCCCCTTTCCCCATTCCCAGGTGGAATGAGCAGGGGATGACCCAGGGGCTCAGGACGTGTCAGGCCCTGCCTCTGCTGAGCTCTTTGGGCACTCAGACATGGGGAGAGAAATGATGAAAGCAGATGTGAGAGGGACTGGAACCTCTTCTCCTGACTCACCCTGTTAATGGATTTCTCGGTGCTGGTATTCAGCACTGTGCATTTCCCTCCTGGAATCCATCAGGCTCCCTGTGTGTGACATCTCAGCTCCCAGCTGTGGAAGTGATTGTGTCTCACTGAACCCCGGGGCTTTGGGTGAGGAATGGGCCAGAGGAGCAAAGAAAGGATTAAAGGACAGGTTTCTGTTCTCCTTTACTGATAGTGGAGAGGAAAAGGAATGAAACCCTCCAGAATCATGGACTGACCTCAGCTGGGAGGGACCCCCAAAGGGCCCTGGTCCATCCTGCCCAGAGGGATCAACTCCTGCAGGGTTTTGCCCAAAGGAAGTCCTGCCCTGCAGGGTCTGCAAGCCTCCAGAAGCTCCTTGGGACACTCCTGGCTGCAGGGGACAGAAGGGAGGCTGTGGAGAAGTGCTGAGCTATTCCTCCCCCACTCCTGGGCTCAGAACTGCCCAGCATCCTGCAGGAATTCTCTCTTATATGGCTTAGCTTGGCTGAAAACTTCACGAGCCTGAGCGGAGTTTGGGTTTGTGATCGTCTCCAAAGTGGGAGATGTTTTGCCAGGGGGTTGCTATGAAAATTGCTCCCAGCTCCATTGACTGCCTGTGCTGCCTCTGCAGCATCAATTCCATCCCTGGCTGACACCTTTGATTTTGGAATTGTCTCCATTTTCCAGAGAGAAGTATGCACATCAGCTATTTTTGGATAGCGTATATTTAATCTCCTTCAAGAAATGGAGCAAGTCACTTGTTCCTTATTTCCAGAGCCACTCCATTTCTCTTGGTGACAGCTCCAAGGAACAGAAGTCCTTATCTTGTCTAATGTCTTCATTTGGGTGATCCAAAGACACCAGACCACAGATCCCTTCTGTGCCACTGTGGGATAAATCCTGTGCAGCACCACCCAGGTGAGGCAGCTCCTCCCTCATCCTGGTGAAAGGGAATATTCAAAAGGAGCCAGGTCCTGGATCTGCCTGGGAGCCAATTGAAAATGCTACGGGCTGTTCATCATCTTCTCTGGTCATTCTTTTCTTTCATGCCTAGCTGAGGATAAGCTGTGGTCTTTGCACCATGTAAAGTGTGTTTGGACTCTTTGCTGGAGTGAAAAATGAGCTGTTATCTGTGCCAGTACTGAGGAGAGAGGGAGAAATCTGGGACAGTCACAGGGGCTGCCAAGGGAAACAACCCGTGGAAGATCTGAGTGGTTTAATAGAAAACACAGAGAGCAGAGGCACTCACTGAGAGCTGCTCGTGATGGAAGAGTGTCCAAGAGCCCGAGCAGCTCCAGAGGGGCTGAAGGACACGGCCTGGGGGATTCTCTGGGCTGCCCCCAGAGCTGCTCTGTCCATGTGCAACAGGGGAGGAAACCAAGGAGGGGATCACACACAGCCCCCAGCTCCCACAGGCTCTGCCTGTGCTCCCCCCGTGCTGTGCCTGGCCAGAGGGAGGTGAATCCTCAGCTGTGGACTCATGGAAAGGCCACTCACCCTTGGGACATTGTTCTCTGCGGGTTTTGACAGCAAATCCTTTTCTTCTCCCCGGCACCAGCAGCCCAAGGATGGAAGAACACACCAAGGAATGTTGTGCCAGCCCTGAGGGAGTGCCAGCACCTGCTCAGAGCTGTGTTCTGATGGGGACTCACAGGAGGGGACACCAGCATGGTGGGGTGAGGAGCTGTTGGACAAACACCTCTGTGCTGCTAAATCCAGCTCACCTGGCAGAGTGGAAAGCACTGATAAAACAGATTTCTCTTTCTGACAGGACAGGTGGTCCTGCAAGGAACATGGAGTTGGACTTGATGGTCCTTATGGGTCCCTTTCAACTCCAGATATTCCATTATTTTACTTTCTGCCTGATTTCCAGTTTCCTCTAAATGCATTTTGGGTGAGTAGAAGCACCCAAAATCCAGCCAGCTGCCATTTCCCTGCCTGGTGCTCGGCAGCCCAGGAGGGACGGGCTCCCTGAGCCTGGGCTGTCCCCCCTCCTGTCAGTGAAACACCAGCAGAGCGTGTTCTCTGCTCCTCTCCGCTCCTCTCTGCTTACCCACAACACAGAGCTGGAGGATGAAACACTTGAGGAGCATTTGGTGACCTCAGAGTCACAGGAAACACACCAGGGCTGTTCAAACCAGGAAATTCTCACACCAAACATTCACCTGCCTGTGCCCTTTCGGTTGTGTCACCCCCTGCTCCTCCCACAGCCTCCTGAGCACCAGTTTGTCCTCTCCTGTCCCAGCCCTCCCTCCAAGGCTGCCCCATTTCCTCCCTTCCCCACAGCCAGGGCTGTTGGCCCCTCGGGGCTCCTGCTTTGGCTCCCTTTTCCAGCTGGAGTGCCAAACATTTGTGACACCAGAGGCTCAGATGGCTTTGCCCTCGGGGACAGAGCAAATTCCAGAACGGGGGGAGGCCCGTGGTGATTCACTTGGTGCATTTAGAGCCCCTCAGAGCCCACCTGGAGCCTGTCCCGGGTGGGAGGTGACAGATCCATGTCCCCTCACCTGCCTGGGCAACTCAGGCTGGCCTCTGCAGGCTCTGAATGCCAGGGGATCCCTGTGGCCACCCCAGTGATCCCAGTGGCCACCCCAGATTGTCCCTGTGGCCATCCCAGTGATCCCTGTGGCCACCCCAGTGATCCCTGTGCCCACCCCAGTAATCCCTGTGGCCACCCCAGATTGTCCCTGTGCCCACCCCAGTGATCCCTGTGCCCACCCCAGTGATCCCTGTGCCTATCCCAGTGATCCCTGTGGCCACCCCAGTGATCCCTGTGCCCACCCCAGTGATCCCTGTGCCCATCCCAGTGATCCCTGTGGCCACCCCAGTGATCCCTGTGCCCATCCCAGCTCCTGGCTCCCCCCCAGCACTGTTAATTGGCATTTTTCCATGTGCTCTGAGGGGGAAGGTGAATGCTGTGATCAGAGCAGTTCTGCAAACTGTGCTGCTGAAGTTGTTCACCTCTCACCTGCCAAGTGCCCTCAGTGTTGGCTCGGGAGCCTTGCCAGGCCCCAGGACAGTGGGAGATTTATGCCCAAATATCAACCCTTGTTTGCAGTGGCTGGACACCCTTCTCTGGGATTTCTGTCACTGAAGCGTAATGCAAGGCACAAAAAAAAATTCTTTCTTGCCAAGAAATGATTCTGAAGTTTCAGAAGAACAAAAGTTAATGGTCTGAATTTGTAATTCCCTCTCATCTAAAAAGCTGCAGCTTATATGAACAATTTACATCAAAAGGAGTAAAGCATCACACACAAACTCTTATAAAAAACCCAGAACACCCAGAATTCAGACCTGGGTAAATTTTTGCTAATTTTACTCACATCACTTCTCCTGTTGCTTCCCTGCAGCTGTACCACAGTGGTGGTGTTGAGGCTGGAGCAGATCCTGCTCAGAGAATCAATTAGATCACAAACACTTTAGTTGCTGCTTTGTTGAAGGGCCATGGGAGGGTTTCACTGTCAGTCTGATCTTCAAGTGAAGAATTTTGGCCCAATAATGAATGTGAAGTGGGAGAAAAGTCTGGCTCTGAAACAGGGATAATCTACACAGGAAGCAAGTTCTGACCCCTGCTTGGCTCCTGCCTCAGACAATTATTTCTGGAGACACAGAGGAGCTCAGTGCCCAGCCCTCAGCACAGGAGTGAAATCACCCTGTGGAAAAGGGTCAGCCTTGGAGCAGGAGCTGCTGCATCACTCTGCTCTGGCCTCCAGCAGGGCTCAGGGTGACAGGGATGTGGCTGCTCATTCCCCATCACTGCCCCTGCACAAAAAGGGTTTGTCCAGGGCAGCACATGGGACATCCACGGCCACAATTCCATCCTCAGGGAACTGCTGCAATTTACACAGAAAGGTCAAATTCATTGCATCAACATCTCCCAGTCTCCACTTTTACTTAATTAAAAAGAATCAGATACTAATTAGCATTCTTAATTGGGCTTATCAATGTCAAATGAGCCCAATGGAAACCAATAAAATCCAAGTTCAGGCCTTCATCACCAGAATCAGAAGCTGTTTGTTTTTCTTACAAAATAAAGCAGCTCCTCAGAATTTCCATCTGCCTTTGCTGGAAGGAAGAGCTGGCTGTGAATCCCCCAGGATGGTTTTGGGAACCTTTAGGTGTTTCTTCCTCAAGAGTCTGAACTGGCACTTTTGGGTACTTTTGGGGTTTGCTTTCCCATCCCATTTTATTAGCAAATACTTTTTCACATCTTTGCTAAAAAATGACTTCACAAGTTACTTCCTTGTTATTTTTGACACTGAACAGTATTTGTTCTTCAGGAAAAGCTGTTCTGCTTGTCCAGACAATGTTCAGGGTTCTTAAATAGATGTTTTATTCCCGAAGAAATGCTTCTGTCTGTTCTTGTGTGGCATAGCAGGAGCTGTGCAATTACAGGACAGAGCTTCCCTTGTGTAACTATTCATCTTTAGTTGTGGCAAATGTCTTTTTTGACAGCAAAGCCCAACCCTGAGCCAGCTATGTCCTAAACACCACTGGCTAGTCATGCTCAGGTGTTTTGGGGCAGCTGGGAAAACACCTCCTTTAGCAGACAAAGCTCTGGCTAAGCCATTTCTTACTGGGTTTTGCAATTCCACAGTGCAAGGAACTGTAATTGCAGATGGATTTGGAACGATGTGCAGCTGCATGGCTTGGTTTGGTTCAACCAGTGCCATCAAAAGTGCTGAGCACAGGAAAGCTGTGCTGTGTGCAGGGGAAATTGCTCTCTGTGAGCACTGGGCTGTCTCCTCTCCAGCAGTCTGGGCCAGGCAGTCCATGGATCGTGTTCCCCTCCGTGCCAGCAGCTCCCTGTGCCCAGGACTGAGGGCAGGAGGAGAGAGATCCCCCCTCTCCATGGCATTGCCTGAAGCCTTGGGGAGGAGCACAGAGATGTCCAGAGGAGAGGAATGCCTGCACCCTGGGCACACAGTGGACATGGAATGCCAGAGCTCTGGGGGCTCAGAGGGGCCAGAGGGCAAAGGCAAGGTCCCCAGTGCTCCCCACGGAAACCCTGGAGCTGCTGGAAGCCAGTGCTGAGGCTCAGCCTGTGCCATGGACACCCACAGAACCCCCTGGGGCTCAGTGACAGCTCTGCCCAGGGCTGCCAGCCTGGCACGGGCTCTCTCACCAGCAGGGCTGTGCCAGCAGGAGCAGGACTTTGTGAAAATATGGAAGCAGAAATTCGCTTTTATTTTCATTGGAATCCTCTAAGTGTCTTTGACAACCATGGCCATAATGTTGTTTACACAAGCAGAGGTACCAATATATGGAGTATGGAAATGCTGCCACAGTATAAACACAGAGCTGGGCCGAGCTGAGATCCTCCCCACTATCGATGGGATGTTGCCATTCTCCTGACATATGGGAATGTTTTCTCCCAATAATCTCCTGCAGAAGGAGTTCTGGGCCAACCACTCGTACATTCAAATTCCATAAAATATATGGCAGAATTTATAAAGTTATTAGAACAGAAATGGGTTTGGAGCTCTCATCTCGTTGTACAATATGCGGCTTCAGCAGAAGAACTCTGTAAACAGATATTTTAGCTGAATACAAAACTCTCTTTAATATTTACTCTGACAATCTCAACGGTGGACCTCAGCCAATGTGTTTATGCAGCTCCATGCCTGAAGGTTTCAGCTTTACAGCTGAATGTTTTCCTGTGTGATGGACGATTATCTCAAACTGCTGCTCTCCCCAGTCCTCAAGTCCAAGACAGTTTTTGTTGCAAGCTGTAATTTCAGTGTACAGGCAGATTCCACACGGATTTCATGTCAGTGTTTGTACATGAGGAGCAGAGCTTGGAGGTTCCCTCTGCAAAAGTAACAGAAGAACTGAATCAGGTCCTTCAGGGTTCAGTTAAAAAGTCGTAAATAACATTGATGTGCATCCTCTAAATAATTATGTTTGCTACAAGAACCAAACTGAAGCACTACACCAGAATCTTTATGGCAGTTCAAATTCGACATTAAAATTGCTTTTTACAGTTGTTGCCTGGACACCCAGCACTGGATCAAGCCTGGGTAAAAGTCAAATGCAAACAGCTTTGTTTGGCTCTGAGTACTGGTTACTGTCTCAAACCCAAGGGATGCTTCAGGAGAGAGACACAAACAATTCCCCAGTAACTGGCTCGTCGATGCAGAGCTAATCAATGCAATTAGTGAACTTGGCTGAGTGATTAGTCTCAGCTTTGAGCAGACCCCTGTCACACGCTGTGTTTGCAACCCTCTGCCATCAGCAGTGATAACACCCACAGCTCTTGCCCATCCTTTGATGCCAGTATTAAATTACCTCCTCTTCCATCTGCACAAGCCAGGCTGATAGAAAATGATGTGAGAAGTGTGCAAAGAAAGAGGTTTTTAAAGGTAATTTAAACAGAGTAGCCTGTGAAAGGCCTAAGGAAATGCTACTGAGCAGTGGGGAGCAGCGGTGTGATAATGGAATAGAGGCAAAATTATGGAAATTGCTGCTCGTTGAGCATTTATTCTGAATATAACCTAGCACTCTGCCCATCTGTAGGAGGTGTAAAGCAGAGTTCACAGTGGCTGGGGCACCTGCACTGCTCTGGTTGCTTTAGTGACTGATGGTGAATTTGTACTGAGGCTGGAATTTCAGAAGGGCTCTCTTCCATTTGCTTGTTTATATTTCGTGTAAGTCTAAATAGAGAAGCAATCAAATGATGAGATTGACACAAATTTTGGTGCACTTTTACTGATTGCCACTGTGTGACCTTCTAATTATTCTGTGCCTCCAGCTTAGGCACCCTGAAAAATCTGTGATTGTATCAATGGGGTTTCTTCTCCTTTCAGAACATCATTGCCTGAACTCCTTCTCAGTTTCCTTCCAATGCTCCAGCCTTTGGTGCTTGGGAGCCCTTGAGTGTCTGTGCTCAGTGCTAATAGAGGTGACATGAGGGATAGAGAGGGCATTGCAGGAGGAACAATGGCCTGGTGAGGATGACCCTCAGGGAAGTCTCACATCCCCCTGTGCAGAGCCCGTAGAAATCAGAAGGGAATTGAAAACCCCAATTATGTCTTGAATTCTCAGCTCTGCAACTAAAATGTCAGTAGCTGTGATTTGGCTGCAAACATCAAACTGCTCTACGTGGAGGTTTTGCCTCCAGGCTGTTGTAGACCAGCTGTAATTTTGGGCATTTGGACTTGACAGATGAAGGGCTCAGGTGAGCCAAGGCACGGGCACAGGTGGTCCTGGTGGCTGGGCTGGCCCAGGGGGGTGGCACAGGGCTGAGGGCTTGGGAAAGGTGTCAGGAAAATGGGGCTCCAGAGAGTTCTTCCCTGACATGACTGAATGCAGTTTGTGTTCACTAAATATCTTCGTGTGTTTTGTTCCAACCACTGTAACCAAACCTAAACTAAATCAATACGACCTTGCCCAAGAACATGTATTTTGGTTTGGTGCCTAATTTTAACTTCTAGATAAAACTGAAGAGATTTGGCTTTTACCATCACTCCTCATTCCGAGCTGGCATCTGACCTCGGTGAATGAGAGCAGCCTGGCTGCTCTCCAGGAGCTCCCTGGTCTGGGCCAAGCTGAAACATCTGATTATTATTATGTGGCCTTATTGACACACTGGTTACAGAGTCCCTGAACTGAATTGGAAGAGACAGTTTTAATATCCTCTGCAGGAGAATTTTCCAGGAACAGAGGTGTGTGTTTAGGGGCAGGGAGGGCTCTGTACATCATCCCACAGCAGGGTCCCAGAGCCCTCCTGCCAGGGGGCAGCGGGGTGGGCAGCCCTGGCTGAGGAGAGGTGTTCCATTACCCAGGGCATACCCCTGGGGCAGATTTGGGCTCCTGCCGGGGCTGACATGGGCAGAGCAGCTCCCCTGATCATCACCCCACAGCTCCTGCTCGCTCACCTCCCTGTGTCCCTCCTCTGCCCCCCCTGCAGCCTTGAAGTGAAATCAAACACAGCTCATGGTTCCAGACATCTGAGCTGGAAATGTATTAACTTATGATATTCTGGCTTTCCTAAGTCTGAGGGTTTCTGATGTTTTGGGACTGTTGTCATCTTGATTTATTTTCTGGGCTTGAAAGGCTTGAACTTGGATATCCATCTTTAGGTTTGTGCCTGTCTGCTCAGCACTTCCCTGAGTTGCTCTGGTATTTTATCTTCCTAGAAGATTACTCTGCTGGAGTAAATGTAAGGATGGCAAAACCCTCTAGAGGCAGTTTGGGCTGGTTTATTTAGAAAGAAAAATGTGGTAGATTTTCAAAAACGCTGCCGTGTGAAAGGAGGGAACAGTGTCTCTTTTGGAAATCTCTGGCTCAGATGATCTGAGGGATGTGATCGATGCCCTGTTCCCATGGTGTCCATGATTCCCACTGGAATCTGCCCTGCTGACAGTCTGGGATGTGGGAAATCACACACTTGAAGTGAACTGTTTTTTAAAGGTACGGGGAGATCCATCCCCTCCGTTTCCATATGATTTGATCTGGAAGCAGGGCTGGGAGTGGTGACACAGCGAGGGGGGCACAGTCCCGCTGTCTCTGCGTGGTTCTGCTCCCCTCTCCCTCTGCCCCACGCTGGGACAGGGGCTGAGCTGTGCACGTCCCTCTCCAGCCTCACTCAGCCCCAGCTCAGCCCTCCCACCCCTGCTTGTGGCACAGAGAAGGTTCTGGAAGCCCTGGGCTGTGCACAGAGAAGGTTCTGGAAGCCCTGAGCTGTGCCTAGAGAAGGTTCTGGAAGCCCTGAGCTGTGCCTAGAGAAGGTTCTGGAAGCCCTGGGCTGTGGCACAGAGAAGGTTCTGGAAGCGCTGGGCTGTGCACAGAGAAGGTTCTGGAAGCCCTGAGCTGTGGCACAGAGAAGGTTCTGGAAACCCTGGGCTGTGCCTAGAGAAGGTTCTGGAAGCCCTGGGCTGTGCCTAGAGAAGGTTCTGGAAGCCCTGAGCTGTGGCACAGAGAAGGTTCTGGAAGCGCTGGGCTGTGCACAGAGAAGGTTCTGGAAGCCCTGAGCTGTGGCACAGAGAAGGTTCTGGAAACCCTGGGCTGTGCCTAGAGAAGGTTCTGGAAGCCCTGGGCTGTGCCTAGAGAAGGTTCTGGAAGCCCTGAGCTGTGGCACAGAGAAGGTTCTGGAAGCGCTGGGCTGTGCACAGAGAAGGTTCTGGAAGCCCTGAGCTGTGGCACAGAGAAGGTTCTGGAAACCCTGGGCTGTGCCTAGAGAAGGTTCTGGAAGCCCTGGGCTGTGCCTAGAGAAGGTTCTGGAAGCCCTGAGCTGTGGCACAGAGAAGGTTCTGGAAGCGCTGGGCTGTGCACAGAGAAGGTTCTGGAAGCCCTGAGCTGTGGCACAGAGAAGGTTCTGGAA
>VXBB01016572.1:66657-83904 GCA_013399915.1 Illadopsis cleaveri
GGTCACCAGTCAGGGGTGGCCATTGTCCCCTGTCAGGGGTGGCCATTGGCACCTGTCAGGGGTGGCCATTGGCACCCACTGGGTGGGATTCTTGTCCCCCATTGCTGGTGGCCACCAGACCCCCCAGGGTGGCCACGGGCACCTCCTGGTGCTGTGCTGGGCCGGTGGGACCGTGCCTGCAGTGAGGCACTGGGGAGGGAGGGACAGGAAGCAGCAAGGGCTTCTCCACAGCTCTTGTTCTATTTATTCCGTGTCCATTGGAAAAGCGATTCTGTCCTGAAATAATTCCTCTGCTGTCATATGGGGAGCTGATGATAGAACCAGAAATAGCTTCCCCCACGGTAATGCCTCGTGCTATGCTCCTCTGGCCGGTGTTGCAGGCACAGCCCTGCTCTCTTTTCTCCTCTTTTATCCCCCAGTTCCGCAGAAATATTCAGAAATTTGGGAAAATTTCTTCTTTTCATTCTGAACCTGTCTCTCAGTGCTGCACAAAACTTAACTCCTGTCAGAGCTCCCATTATCAGCTTTGTACATTCTGACATACGTTAGTCTGGAATATAAAAATCTTCTTTCGTATTAAAGCTAATCTAGAATTTTGATTTAATAAATTGGATCATGCTCAAGGAAATCAGAGTGAAATATCAGCTTGTTAAGTTTCATATCACCCGCTCTCTGATAGGTATAATACGGCAATTTCTGGTGAATAAATTATCAAAAAGTTTTATGTGCTGTGTCTAATCTCAATTTCCATCAGATAGAAATTACCACCTACCTCCCAAAGGATGGATTTTTTATTATTATTCTTCTGTACAACAGCAAAATTAATTATGCTGTTTGGGGTGGGAGTTTATGGAAAAGACACAGAGGGTGGTTCTTAGGGAATTATCTTATTAATGTTCTTTCACTCATCCAAATAAACATGAGGGATTCACTTGAGAGGGAGGCAGAGTCATAACTGCTTTGATTCACTGGATCAACTCTGTCCCACTTCAAAGTCTCATCTTCATTATTTGGCACCAGCTCTCAGCTTTATCAGTTTTTTAAATGCCCTCCTCTGCTCAGCACTTTGGAGATATTTTCCTCAGTGGGTTGTTTTTTCCACTGGCCCTTGTTGAGCTGCATCATTATTCCACATCTTAACGGCACTCTAATCTTTCTCCTAATTACATGTAATGAGTATTTTGGAGTTGACAGAAGTACATCAAGACATAATAATAAAGAAAATTGCTAAATTGAGTCTTCCAATTACATTCTATTAGCTCAGATGGTTGGCATCTAGTAGAAATAAAAATAGGCATTATTAAAATCCTTCAATTTTCCCTTGGTATTTTATCCCGGCCCCACATGGTGCTTCCATAGTCACATCAACAACAGGTTCCCTGTCCAAGCCAAAGCCTTGCAGAGACAGAGCAGTGCCAGGTCCTGGCTGAGCTGGAAAGGCCAGAACACAACTGGCTGCCCTGGGAGCAGCTTCATCCCTCAGCTGGGAAGCCCTGGAGCCATGGAATGGCCCCTGGTGTGTGAGGGTGCTGTCAGTGGTGACCCTCAGCACAGGGGCAGGGAGGGCACTCAGCCCTTCTTAGGATAAATTCCACGTTTTTCCTGCTGCTTATTGAAGGAAGCAAATTTTGTTCATTCTCTGACTGAAGGGTGGAGGCTTTGCTCTGGTTTTCTTACCACATCTTGTATTATTTATGGCCTCTTTCCACAGTGCTGATTTTAGTATAAATAGAGGAAAGGTCTTAATTAGCACAGCTCTTCCATGCCCTGTGTCCTTCAGAGTTTTCTCACCTGGTGGTGCAGCCGTGGGTCAGTGCAGGGTGAGCAGTGCAGTGACCAGCCCTGGGAACTGGGCAGACTCTGCAGCATCTCCATCCCACAGCCTTGATCTGATGTCGAGCCCAAGGCACAGCACTTGAACCCAAACTCTCTCAGGGTCGGTGGTTTGTGTTGAAGCTCCTCTGGCTTTGGGATCTAAAAGCAAACACAGTTCCCTGGGTTTGTGTCACCCCAGGGTTACCTTGTCCTCACCTCTTTCACAGCCTTTTGCTTTCTCCATGTACATCCCACTACAGAGGGGTTGAAATTTCAGAAAAGCCCCTCCCAACAGAGAGAGAACAGTTAGAGAAGATGATTTAAATATTTGTTCATGTCCAAAAGTGTCTTCGTGCCTTCAGGACAGTCTCAGAGGTTCATCCCTTCCTAGCCAGAGGAAAGTCCTGCAACGCTGCTTTCCCTGCTCCCCCCTCAGAGTGGCCTCAGCTTCGGTTTGGAATGGGTTTGTTAAACTCAGGATTAAACAGGAGGCAGGATGCAGCTCTCTCCTGTGTTATGGTACAGAAAACCACGCAGACACGACGAGCTGTGACCCCCTCAGCTGCCCCCAGGAGCTGGCAGATGAGCAGCTGAGCCCACATTGTTTTCCAGCTGTTTGCCTGCTGGTCCCCACAAAGAGCCATGTACTGTGCTTCCCATCACCCAGGAGCACCGGCCCCGGCATTCAGACTCATCCCAGCAACCTTGGGATGTCTGAGAGCCATTTCCCACACACGAGGCTGGAGGAACATGCTGGGTTGGAGGTGCTCCCTGGTGGAGTGCCATTTGGAAGCAGGAGTGTGATCAGACTGAGGGATTGCCCATTAAGTGCTTGAGTGGTGGAAATGAAACCTGTGAACAGCTCAGCTGTTCCTCCGGACAAACGGCCCCGCTGTGCCTCAACCCAGCCGATCTCTCCTAAAGACGATTATCGGATGCAAATATTTGTAAATCACCCTTTCATTTTCTGCCCGTTGATATGTTAAACACAAGCTCCGTGTTTCCAGTAAGGCCTGCACAAACTCTGCCCCTTATCCATCGTTCCTGAGCAGGGACACAGGTGCTGCTGGGGCCTCAGGCGTGTCCTGGGCTGCCTGGGGGAGTCAGGATTACACCCCCATGTTCCCACAGCCCCCATCCCCACATCCCCAAATCCCCACATCCCCGTGTTCCCACATTCCCACATTNAAAAAGATCCCTTCAAAACTGCAGGTGTTCAAATGCAATGGAATCAAAGCCATTTGCCAGTTTCCAGTGCCACCAGGGCCATCCTCCCCCTGCCTCTGCCCACCCAGCACTGTCACTGCCCCCAGCCCCTCTTTGCTGCACTTTCAGCCCCCTCTCACCCTGGACGTGGTGCGGCTTTGCCTCTCCCACCCCTGCGGGGCAGAAGCAGTGAAATGTTACCATGAGTGGTGATTGTCAGGGAGATTCGAGCTGGGTGTGGAGCCCAGACCTGCACTGGGAGTGTGTGCATCTCCTGCTGCTGCAGAAAGCCCCAGCTGAGAGTCCCCCAAGCCATCCTGTGGCCTTTGGCGGTGACTGTCCCCTCCCTTTCCCTCCCCAGCCCAGCTCCAGCGCCTCGGGGCAGGCAGCCAGGCCGGGGCTGGGGCTCAGCACTGCCTCAGACTCGGAGCTGGCCACATCAGACACGCCGTGATTTATACATCCTGTCCCCAGTAATGGCTCCAGCAGAAGAAAAGCACCGATTGAAATTGCTGCTGTCACTTCTGCTTCCTGTTTATGAGGCAGGATTGGGTTACACAGATGTCAGCGGTGGCACCGCCAGCGCCGCATCTGCCCTGGCTCAGGTACGGAGAAAATGAGGGAACATGAGCCCTCAAATCACATTTTGGTGCCAATATCTTCCTCAGCAATAAGGGGAAGAAGAAAAACAATTTCGGGAAAAGGCAGTATATAAGGCACGGTCGCTGCTGAAGCAGAACAATTATTGCTGCTATAGAGGAACCTGTGATGCATCATCTGCTCCTTAACAACTCCTGTGAGAGAGGAGGGTTATCGAGGGACTCGGGGGGCCAATCTCTAACCCCAATCTTTAATAAAGAGCTGGAAAGAAATCAGGAAATTATACACTTGTAGGGTTGATCTCAATGGTAAATGCGAGTCTACAGAAATTAATAAAGGATGAGGTCACCCAACAGCTGGAGGAGTTCGTGTTGGTTTGAAAAAGATACTCCAGATGGCTTTTCTAATTTATTTTTTAAAGGAATAAGGCCTTACCTGCCAAAGCTGTAAGAATGTTCTCAGCAGCTGACAGAGGAGGCAAGGTGAGATGGGCAGTGCCAGCACCTGGATGCAAACATAACTCAATATTCCTGTGGGCAAAGGGCAGAGAGTGGCAGAGCACCACAGGGATGGGGGCACGGCTCAGAGCCACAGCAGGACGTGCCCCCTGCAGCACTGCCATGGAGATTTAACCAGCCAGGGGCCAGTCACACAGCCCTGCTACAGTGACCAGGAGAAAAAACCCTTCAGTCGTGCTTTTGGGGAGAAGCCCCTCATTCCTCTCCCCACCCCTGCCCCATGGCAGCCAGTCCAGGCTGTGGTGGGCATGGCAGAGGGGACCCCCATCCCTCTGCACAGCTGGCTAGGGTGCCAGAGGCTCCTTTGTTGGACACCTGGGAGGTCCATGCAAGGCCAGGGAACAGGAGAGTGCTGCACAGCCCTGGGGAGGAGCTCCTGGTGGTGCTGGGGGTTCCACAGCCTGTCCCAACCCAGCAGCAGCTCCCCTTTGGGGCTGGAGCCAAGGGGGCCGTGCTGCCTCCAGCAGGACTGGGAGCACAGGGCATGGCCTGGCTCCAGGAGGGACAAACAGACAGAGAACAGAGCTGGGGCTGAGCTCAGTGCTCCTGCCGGGCTGGGGCAGCACTGAGACCCCCAGTGGGTGTGAGCTGCTCTGGGGGCAGCCCTGAGGTGGTGTTTGGGGCACAGGGCTGGGCTGCGGTTTGGGATCAGGAATGGAGGGCTTGGGAGAGACAGGAGGCTGCCTGGCACCTGATTTTAGTATAAATAGAGGAAAGGTCTTAATTAGCACAGCTCTTCCATGCACTGAGTCCTCCTGAGTTTCCTCAGCTGGTGATGCAGCCGTGGGTCAGTGCAGGGTGAGCACTGCAGTAACCCGGGAGCCCCCAAAGTCACTGCTTAATTCTGAGAATGGAGAGGAGAGAAATTGCTTAAATGGAGGGTGCCTGACCACATGGTTTCATCCCCTGTGCTATCCCATAGGCTGTTCAACAGGGAAAGAGAACCCTCAGCATGTGCAGGAGCCAGATCTGCCCCACGGGAGGGGCAGCACTGAGGGCAGAGCTTTTCCCTGGGGCCGTGGGGCTGAACAGGGACACAGCATCCAGCTGGGGAAGGGTCTGGCAGCAAGGTGCACCTCTGTTCTCCAAGCTGACACTGACACATCCAGCCTGGGGACGGCCAGCTTGGGAGATTTTATCAGGAATTTCATGGCAGCGTTTCCTCAGCTGACAGCACTTTCCTCAGCTCTATTGCCAAGACTCATGCAATACAGGAATTTATTTTGGTTTTACTACAATGTATCATTTTAACCTATTACTTCAGCCCTTCAATTGCAGTAGAAGCCCAGTGACTGGAAGTGCAGCAGAAAAGAACCTGTGGGAAGCTCTCCCAGCTGGGTGGTCTGTCCCTCAGCACCCCCGGGCCTGCAGCTCCCACATTTTCCATAGAGAACTCCTGATGAACTTTGAGCACTGAGCCGATCCTGAGCTGGTGTGAGCAAGCTCTGTGATGAGAATGAAGTTTTACAGAGCAGGGGTTCTCTGGCAGCAGTCTCCTGACCTTTGTCTGCTGAAGGACCATCTGACTGCCCAGGGGACAAAAAGTGGGTCACCCTCAGCCTCCTTCTTGCTCAGCTATTGAAAGAGATGTGATAAGTAAATAAACATTTCAGCACTGAGCGAGCAAGATGTTTCTGTGCTGAGGGATCATAGCAGCCCTGTGGTAACTGTAATTAGTCAGCAGGAACCGCTGGAAAGCAGCACCTGACCCTCTGTGTGCAGGCCCTGACACGCTCCTGCCCACCCAGCCCTGCTGCTTTTGGAAGAAACGGGTTGTTTTTCAGCTGGTTTCTAATGCCTTATTAACTTCTTCATCCCTCTGATGTGTGGGGAAGGGACTTTATCTGGTTTTGCTCAGCTGTTTGTCTGGCTCTGGGTGAGCTCTGAGCCGCCAGCCCCACGCACTGACAGATTTCCCTGTACACCAGCACATTTACTGATCTATTTACTAATTCATCCACCAACACATTTACTAATACATTTACTAATTTATTATCTGCATATTAGTGAATGTTCAGAGTGATGGAAACTCCTTCTGCTGGGCTCTTTCTCAGTTTGCAGAGTGCCCGAGCTGCACGTGGAGAGTTGGGAACCACCAGCCCAGGAGCCACCCTGGCCTGGGACACCTTTGGGTGTTCTTGTCACCCTTCCTGGACTGGATTTCAGACTGTGTCCCTGTTATGTTTTGTAATCAAAACCATAATTTTGGTCTTTCTTTTGGTCTTTTGCTCCTAATTCCTGATAATGGGTATTTGAGGGGGAAAAGGAAAAAACCTCAACATTTAACCAGTCCCAGAGATTTCAAATCAGGGCAACTTTGAAGCTTATACAGAGAAACTTATTTAAGATTTTTATCATTTTCCTTTCCATTAAAAAGCTGACACACAGGTGCATGTCTGAGTCCACCCATTGTCATCTTTCATGTCTTTTTGATTTCCCTTTTATTTTTACCCCTGCTTCTATTCTTTCTCTCCTTTATTTAACAGTGACAATTCAAACCACCTTTTTGTTTAAACGCATTGCCAGGTCAGTAAATCACAATACACACTTTTTAAAGTTAGGCTGCAATGTGCACGGCCATAAACAGCCAATAAATAAATTTGTTGGCATCTAAAGGTGTCCTCTCCCAACAGACTTTCTTACAGACTTTCTTACAGTCATTTCCTAATTTTACTGCTGACTGACTTACCAAAGTAAGTCCTTAGGAGAAAAAGAAGAAATACTAAAGAATCATTTATTTCCAGTGGCATCATCTATTCCTGCTAAATCAGTAGCAGGTCACGTTGGCTCAGGAAGAGCTCTCCTCATCCTCCCAGCCAAAATGAACCGCTGCTGTGAAAAGCAGCATCGTTACTGTGTGATTTGGGAATGCTGTTAAAAATAAACAGGGATCAGGGCAAGGTGGAGCTGGAGATGTGCCTCATCCCCCTTCGTGTGGCTGCAAATGCCTCTTTACCCACCATTCTGGAGAAGATGGAACAGGGCAGGAATTGTTGCAGTAATGTCCCTGTCGCTCTGAATAAAACATGAACAAAATTAGTTACTCTTGCCTCAGATTGAGGCAGTTATTTCATGTCTCCTTGCACGAGGCCGTGCGTAACCCATTGCCAGGCGCTGCAGACAGGGCCATAAAGGATGGAGGAATAACAGCTGGGACTAATTGGAATTATGGTCGACTTGATTCACTCCATTTATTTATTTATTTGCCTGCGTGCAGGGAGGGGAGGGGAGGGAAGTTTCCCTCAGCGTGCAGAATATTTAAAGGGAAAAGAGCCGTGGCAGCCTGCCGGTGAGCTCGGCTGGTTTAATTAACCTTTGCATGGGGAGCCAGTCCATTCCCCAGCTTGTCACCTCGTTAGCCCTCCCCGTGTGCCCTGCCTGCCCTCCCCTCCCCAGGGCCAGGCTGGCACTGCCACCTTGTCCCCACACCTGCCGGGGTGGGCACACGGGGCAGCACTGGCTCCTCCAGCCTGGCACCCACTGGGCTGATCGCAGGGAAAACCTTTTCCTGGGGGAGCTGGAGCTCCTGGAATCTTCATCCATCTGCATCCAATTGTTCACAGGCATAAGGAGGCAGCTCTGAGAATATTCAGGGAGCTCAGGCTGAGAATTCAGAGTGCCTTGGGGCAACCCCATGCCCAAGCAGCCTTTGGGAGGTTTGGGGGNTGACACAGATGAGGTGACACTCCCAGCATGGTGGGACAGGGGGTTTCTGGGGTTTTTCTCTGGGGTTTCTGGGGTTTCTGGGGTGTATCAATCCCCATAGTCTGGAAGCAGCAAAATGGTGCTTGGGAGTGCAGAGGCTGGGTGTTTGCAGGATGTTTCGGAAATGCTGTGACCTCCTGGCTGTCAATAGGAACAGAATGCACCGAGGCCGTTGGGAGCAGAGCACAGCTCATTTTGGGACGTTGTGGGTTAAACTGGTGGTTTTTCTGCCCTACTTTTTTTTCTTTTTTTTTCTTTCCCCCTTAAGATGTGGCAGGATGCTGCTGAAAATGTGTAACTCACAGTGCTGGAAAGAATCCTGTGAATTGCAGTGAATAAAGGCAGAGCAGGGAGTATAAAATATATATGTTTTTTTAATATTTATTCATAGATTAAAAAGCCAATATGGTGGCCGAGATGAATGCTGAAAACTTTAATTAAAACCAAAACAACAACACTTTCTTTCAGTTGCCGTAGCAGCAGAGAAAATGTAGGTAAACATCCTTCTTTCTGAAAAATGATCTTGTTCCTAGCAAAGCCCACCACCTCCCTGTCCCAATAGGAATGTATCATCCTGCTGAACTGNTGTTTGGGTTCTGCCCAAGGGATGTTTTCAGCCCGAACTGTGCTGTGTGTCTGCAGCCCCAGCCCTGGGGAGCCACGGGGGCCACGCTGGGCTCTGCCCAGCCCTGTCCTGGCAGGGGCACTGGGGGGGNCCTACTTTTTTTTCTTTTTTTTTCTTTCCCCCTTAAGATGTGGCAGGATGCTGCTGAAAATGTGTAACTCACAGTGCTGGAAAGAATCCTGTGAATTGCAGTGAATAAAGGCAGAGCAGGGAGTATAAAATATATGTGTTTTTTTAATATTTATTCATAGATTAAAAAGCCAATATGGTGGCCGAGATGAATGCTGAAAACTTTAATTAAAACCAAAACAACAACACTTTCTTTCAGTTGCCGTAGCAGCAGAGAAAATGTAGGTAAACATCCTTCCTTCTGAAAAATGATCTTGTTCCTAGCAAAGCCCACCACCTCCCTGTCCCAATAGGAATGTATCATCCTGCTGAACTGAACCACGAAATGTCACCGGGCAAAGTCCTCGGAAGTCATCCTGAGGCTTTTTGCTGATCTTGCTGGACGCCGGATCAGGAGGTGGAAAATTATCTCATTTCATTAATTAGCTGGGAGAAAATTAATCATCTTCTGAGGCATGAAATGTTGAATGCTGATTTCCCCTCTCCTGGGCTGTCAGTGCAGGGTTTGGGGAGCTGTGCCTCCTGTAGGGCTCAGCCTTTGCTGGGGGCCAGGGGTTGGGACCTGAGCTGGGCCTGCAGAGAGCAGAACTTTAATCCTGGCTGTGTTCCACGAGCCAGTGCAACCAGGGCACACCTAATCCTGCTTACAAAAACCACATTTCATCAAATTGTGACATCATGAACCTCAATAACGTATTTCAAGGTGGGGACAAGCACCTTGAGCATCATCTGCTCATTGGGGTTCTGTGGCTGGGGGGCTTCTCCCACTGCTCATCTCCCACCACAGGGCAGGATCAGGGGCCAGAGTGAGGGGAGGGATGGAGGGATGCAGGGATGGATGGAGCGATGGATGGAGGGATGGATGGAGGGATGGATGGAGGGATGGAGGGATGGATGGATGGATGGATGGAGGGAGGGAGGGATGGAAGGAAGGAGGGATGGATGGAGCTCCCTGCAGAGCTGACACCCATCCCAGCAGGTTTCTCTGGCTGCCCCTCTCTCAGCTGTCCCCCTTTGGACACTTCCAGGGATGGGGATCCACAGCTTCTCTGGATCTGGATCATCTTCTTTGGATATTGTGCCAATATCCAAAACAGGAACTCCACTAAAACTTTTGCCAGCCTGTCCAGTGTCTTCAGGCTTGGCATGGGCATGGTGAGCCCTGCCCACCCCAAGGGTGCAGAGAGTAACTCACACCTGGATTTAAAGATGCTTTATTAGCTGTGGGAGAGACCTGAGCTCCTGCATGTCAGAATTAGAAACCATTAGTGCAGAGTTTGACAAAAATCAACTCAACCTTGACTGTTCATAAACATGGCCTGACATTTCCCTCGCTGCCTGGACACAGTGGGCAGGTTTTTAAAGAGTCCAACCCTATATAAAGGCTCACTGTTACGAAAAATAATTTACATTGGTTCCTTTCCCAAATCCATCAATTACAACCTCAATAAGAGCACAGGGTGTTTGCATTTCCACTCCCCACCACGTGCTCCTGTGAGAGTGCCCTGGAATAGCTGGAGCACTTTATTCCATCCATGGATCTTGGTATTCCCAGCTCCATGGGGCCCTCCCTGTGGAAAAATCAAAGTTCCAAAATCAGTTTTCCTTTGCAAGGGGAGACAATACGAATAAAATAGTTCATATAATGCTGATGTCATCCAGGATGTTGACAACTAGAACAGAATAACAGAGCCACAGAATGGTTTGGGTGGGGAGGGGCCTTAAAGCTCATCCAGTGCCACCCCTGCCACTGTCCCAGGCTGCTCCAAGCCCCATCCAGCCTGGCCTTGGGCACTGCCAGGGATCCAGGGGCAGCACAGCTGCTCTGGGCAATATAATACAATAATAACATAATAATTTAGCTTCAGGTTGCATTACATATCAGCAGGTGAAATACCCATTTGCTCATTTTACCTTCAAGTCATGAAGAAACGAGCACTTAATTTACTTTCTTCATTTACTTGTCAGCTCTATTCATTATAGGTGCACATTTTCTAAGTTAAGTATCCAGGTTTCATGTCTATATTATAATTAGGATGGGAAATGCAATGGATACAGGTATCATTTAGCATTTCTATTCAAATTCCTCTTATTTTCAGACAGTGGTTCAGGAGGGGCATTTCCAGGAGGATCCAAGTTCCTGCATTTTCCTGCATCCCCTGAAATGATGCTAAAAACCATTTGGCCTTCTGCCTTCCATGGGCAACAGAAACCTGGTTGGCCAAAGCAAAAACCCCTGATGGCTCAGGTTTGTGTCCTGCCCTGTGGAATGGGAGAGGCTGGGCATGGAGGAGCTGTGACTGCAAGGACATTCCCAAATAGTCGTGGTGGAGGTGACAGTGTGGTGGTGGAAGTGGCAGAATGGGGGTGGCACTGTGGAGGTGGCACAGATGAATGAGGTGGTGTTCACACAGGTGAGGTGATGTTCAGGTGAGTGAGGTGATGTTCAGAGGAGGAAGATGATGTTAAGAGGAGGGAGATGATGTTCAGGGCACTGAGATGATGTTCAGAGCAGTGAGATGATGTCCAGAGGAGTGAGATGATGTTCAGAGGAGGAAGATGATGTCCAGAGGAGGAAGATGATGTTAAGAGGAGGGAGATGATGTTAAGAGGAGGGAGATGATGTTCAGAGGAGTGAGATGATGTTCAGAGCACTGAGATGATGTTCAGAGCAGTGAGATGATGTTCAGAGCACTGAGATGATGTTCAGAGGAGGAAGATGATGTTCAGAGCACTGAGATGATGTTCAGAGGAGTGAGATGATGCTCAGAGCAGTGAGGTGCTGTTCAGGTGAGTGTTTGGGTGCAGCAGCTTTGCTAATGTTATTCCATTGGTGTTGTTCCTGAGGACCTGGTTGTGCAGCCAGAGGTGGTGGTTGTGTTTGAAGGGAAATGGAAACATTCCCGATGCAGGTCCTGGCTGAAGGATCCCCGGGGGGAGCCGTGTGTGGCACAAACACCGGGGCTCCTGTCCCTCCCTGCCCAGCAGGCAGCAGCTTTGCTTTGTATTCAGCTCCTGCAGGCAGCTCAATTACCACAAATGGTGCTGATGAGGAAGAAGGAATATCAAAGGAAAAACAGGATAACAGCCCTGAAATTATGTAAATAACTGATTGAGGAGTGTGGCAGAGATGAACTTTTTCCATTTGGGTATATTGAGTATTTTATTGTACTTGCAGAATCGCAGCCTCTCCTGGGGCTTTCCTAACGCTGTGGTTTGTATGTGCCACACTCAAGCCTAACCAGCTGTCTGCATGCCAGGGACATTTTTTTTCCCTTTATAAATGACAAGATTTTGATTTCACACCACAGTTGTATCAATATTCGGGTCTCCCGAGAGCCTCTTAATGCGGTGACAATCACAATATTAGCTCAGGCTGGTAATCCCAGGGCTCCTGTATTTCAGCATCTCCCCAATCTCATCAGAATTATATTCTTTCAAGAATATATTGTGGTGTTTATCTTCGTATGTATCCCATAAATAATGCTGATGAGCATCCAAGCCATGGTCAGAAGTTTCCAGGGGAGTGTGAGGAGCTGTACGAGGTGCATTTGGCCTCCTGCATCCCTCCAGGGCAGGCTCTTTCACAGGCCAGCCCTGCTCTGTTTCCTCATGTAGATTTCTGTTATTTTATTTTTACAGAGAGGAATTGCCTGGTGCTCTTTGCAGTCTCCAAAGGGAGCTTGAGGGGAAAACCCTCCCTGTGGTGCAGCCCCTCAGGTGGGAAGGGTTTGGAAACCTCCCTGAGAATTCCTGGGCAAAACAAAACCATCCCTGTGCTATAAAACACGGGAGTTACTTTGGTGCTGTGCTTGTTGCGGTTTGGGGTTCTTTCCAAAACGGTGGTTTCTGTGAATAGTTTGTATAAATCTGAGTCTGCTCCAGGTGGGTTTGTGCTGGGTGAGGCTGAGCCCTGGGGAGGCCGAGGCTTTCCTGCCTGCAGAAGTGTTGGTGTTGTTCCTTTCTCACATGAATGGCTGTGATTTTATCATTAACCAGATAAGGTGGTGTTGCCTGAAGCTCTATGAATAATCTCACCCACCTTGCAGTGTCTTCTGTCTGGTATTTAATTAGCCTGATTCTTTTAATGCCTCAGGCAGAGTATAGATCTGGCTGTAACTTTAGGAATACTGTGTGTAACTCCAGGAATAACACTGCCGAGTCTGTTGTGAGATGGTGCTGTGCCACAATTCCTCTGTGCTTCTGGGAATTTCACCTCGACCTCATGAATTAGGCAAGAGTTGAGGGAGAGTGGAGTAGATGTTGTGGAGTTGATATTGCAGCATGTTGGCAAATCAGAACCAACACACACCGTTGTCAGTTCCTGCTGTCTTCATTTCCTGGCTTCAAATAACTCACTCGTTGTTATTTAGCAGCAAAGAGGGGATGTCCCCGGGAGGAGCAGGGTGGGCAGGAGCTGGCACATCCCCTCTGTGCAGCTCGGGCTGCTCCCAGCCCTGCCTGCTGCTTCTGGGCTGGGGAGCTCCAGGTGTGCTCCTTTGTCTTTCCCACTTGTCATTTTGCAGGCTGGTCCCCTCCCCACGCCCTGCAGGCACGGCTGAGGTCAGTCCCTGGCTGCTCCTCTCTCGCTCCCCTGCTCATCTCCTGTCCCCTGCGGTGACCAGGGGAGCACAGGGCCGCTCTCCTGGGCACACCATGCCCCAGAGGTTTCACTGTGCCTGTTCCAGAGCAGGAGTGTTCCCTGAAGGGTCTGCTCTTCGTGCTGCTGATGCTCTTGCAGAGCTGAAAACGACTTGATTTTATATATATATACATACGTTTAAAGAGGACAGAGTAACTCCTCCCCTACTGCTGCCCGGGTCTGTCAGTAACTCAGAGTATTGACCCTGCCTGGGGCAGGTGAAGCTTCCCAGGGCTTCCTCAGCTGGGTGTGTGGGCAGGCTGGCACAGCTGAGTTCCCTCTCCTGAGCAGGAATTTCCCTGTATTTACAGCTCTGCACTGGAAACAGGCTCTGGATGCATCATCCTGAGCCCATGGATGGGAAGTGACTCCCATTCCGTGTCTTTGCACAGGATAAAAACTGCAGCCTCCTGCTCAGACTGGAGTCTCCAACACAGAACTGCATCCCCTTAGCTTAGAAAAAGGGATTGTTGCCTCCACCAGATTGGGGATGCAGTGAAGCCTTTTGTCTGCAGAAAAACCTCCTTGCAAAGCTCTTCAGAAATTCTGCAAGTGGCCCAGAGCTTGCTTTGTCAAAGAATTTAAACATGTAGTCTTGACATGTAAATATTTCCAGAAATATTTCCTGAATAAATAAGATTCCTTCCAAGATGACCTCACCCCTTGGCAGCAGTGAGAGCTGTACTGTACATCTTCCAGAAGGATTCATCTGCTGGGCTGTGCAGCCCCTGGAGCTGCTGCCAGGAGCTTGGCATCTCTGCTGGGATGGGCCAAAGGGAGTCTGGAGTGTGTCACCCCTGTCGAGCTCTCGGCTCTAAAGTCTCCTTTTCTCTCCTAATCCCATCCTCCCTGCAGGTCTGCAGCCCCTCTGATCCCCACCATGTATAGTCAAATGAGAACTGAGCATCCCTGGCCTTTATTGGCCATAAATCATTTGGGTTTTATAGTTTCTCTAACTCATCTTGCATTCCAGATAACCAGGGCTGGAGGCTGGGTTGTCTCCAGTTTCTGGGGCAGGTTCCTGGGGGCTCTGCAGAGCTGTTCCTGCTGATCTGACCTTCCAAACCTCCTGTGGGCTCTTCTCCATGTTATTTTTGGAGTTTTCCTTCAGGGAGAGCATCTGTCCCTGCAGCCTGTGCCAGCTCCCACCTTGTGTGCTCACAGATCCCTGAGGGACAGGTAAACCATTTCCCCTCCACACCTGGGAGGGACAGGCACTCCCTGGGGCTGTGGGGACACAGCAGACAATAAATAAATAAAGCAGTGCTCATCAGAGCCCTCTCTGTCTGCTCAGAGCTATTTCCCACTTCTGTGCCTGGGGATTCCCCCTGCCCCATTTCCTCCCCAGCCCTTGGATTTCCTCAGCCCTGCTCTGTCCTTACCTGTGTGGCTCCACCTCACCTCACTCCCCTGCCTCATACCTGGGACCTGCAGCCAATTTCTTACTGAGCTGAGCAAGGCACAAACTATTCCTGCCAGTTCAATCTTTATCCAGTGATCTGCAGTTCCATTTCAGCTGCCCAGAGAGCTGCAAAGTCTCAGTTCCCCCTCTGTGGGAAGGTTGGTGAAGGAGCTCTGAGGGGAGCAGTTCTGCCTTCATAAAGCACTGGTTTTTCTCTCTGCTTGTCTAAAGTTATAAAAGTGATAAAAAACTCGACTCATTTCTTTCAAGTTCGAGGAGAACATAAAGAGTTTCCCAAAGGGTATCTCTTCAGAGAGGGGGATTTTAAAATCAGTTTCATTTCTTGGCCAATTTGTTGCTCAGCCCTCACTGTGTTATCAAAATACTGTATTTGCAGAAGGGAGCAGGGCTGGCTGGAACACAAGAATGTCATTTTTTGGAAAACTCTTAGACTGAAATTTGTTTGCGATGCACGTTGAACACAACCAAATGCTTTTCGGGGAGAAAAAAAAAAAAAGGAAAATATGCAAACTGTGCCTCCTGGACGGGCACAGTGACCCCAAGTAAGAGCAGCTGGTGCTGGGGAGGTGAGTGAGAGCTGCTGGTTCCTCACCCTGGGAAGGCCCAGCTGTGGCCCAGGTGACCCTGTGCTGTCCCAGGGACGGGGTGCAGTTCGTGTTTGGGGACACAAACCCCTCTGGGCAGGTGCTGGGGGAGCCCTGCAGGGGGTGGCACCGTCCAGGCTGGGCTGTGACACTGGGGACACTGGGAGGGGACACTGGGAGAGGACTCTGCCCTGCCCTGAGCACGGCCTGCTGATCCTCACTGACTCCACACATGGATCTAATCATGTTTGAGTCCATCCATACATGAATATTTACTGCAGTGTTGCTTGCTGAGCCCTGACACTCTGCCTGGTGCTCCTGCAGAACACGAGCCCTGCTGGCCCCTCCAAGGACACGGGCTCTGACGTTTGTTTTCCACCTATGGCTCTGTGGCTTTTTCCCCTCTTGGCTAATTATTGCAGTTCTTTTTAAATGATGCATTTGGTATTGAACTATGGATTTGAAAAAGTTTTTATGCTTGTCTTAGCTGGAAATATGTTCTGGCCTGACTTGTAATTCCCTCTGCAGCCTTGTTGGAGTCAGGTAATATACCTCAAATATGAAGTCAATAAAATTGTACTGTAAGTCACTGCAGATTTAAAGATTCCTTTTTTTTTTTTTCCCTTTTAATGAACAAGAATCCCAGGCAGCCAGAAACAATTTCAAAAAATTCCAAGCCCTAATTAAGAAAACAATTTAAGAATATCTTGGGATTTAAAAACCTGCCAAGGGCTTTTCCTGCACGGGGCTGTGGTGGGCAGGGGGCTGAGCACAGCCCCGGGAGGGCTCTCCCCTCGTCCTGCTGGGGTGGGAGCGGGACCGAGGGCAGTGCTGGAACAGCCCTGGGCAGCGGGAATTGCTGCTCTGGATGTTCCTGCCGGCGGGAAAGCAGAGGGGGAATCCATCCCTGTGCCTTGTCACAGCTGGAGCCACATCCCAGGCCACTGGGGACCCGTGCAGGTGTCAGCAAAGTCACAGCCAGATTGTGCAAGTGCTCGGGGCAGAGCCACGAGGGCGGCCCGGGGCAATGCCCGGCTCGGTTTGCAGCCCGGCTTCCTGCGCTGATGAAAGTTCCCCACCCCGGCCCTCCGAGGCTCTCGATGTTCTCCAGCTGCCAGTAAAGGGTTGCAGCAAAGCTGTGACCCCGGGGGGACCTCGGGCTGAGCCTCGGGGACAGGGCAGGGACAGGGACAGGGACAGGGACTGGTACAGGGACAGGGCTTTGGGGCTGGGCTTTGGGGCTGGGCTTTGGGGTTGGGCTTTGGGGATGGGATAGGGTTGGGTTTTGGGGCTGGGCTTTAGGGCTGGGCTTTGGGGATGGGCTTTAGGGCTTGGAAAGAATAATTCCAGTAAAAGTATCTGTGGTTGCAGCATCAGGCTTGTTTCTTCAGCGCTGATAACACTGATGGAGTCCAAGCTTCTAAACCACTACACTTATTCAGTCTCATAAAGGAAATGAGTGATTCACGGGCTCCATCTCTGCACAGAGACTCTATTTATATGATCCCAGAATTGTATAAATACTGTGTTATTCATACATCTGCATTTGCTTTGATGGCAAGGCAATTATTTCTCCTGAGCACAGTCCTGTTCAGCAACTTCCTAATGCTCCAGAGACTATTTATTCCAGAAAAAAAAGCTAAAATACACTTTGAATGGCCAACACCATATTGCCCATGCTGTCCCTGTCACCCCCCACCCAGGGACAGGTGTGTCCCTGCAGCTGGGGCTGCCCAGGGGTGGCACCTCCACGTTCTGCCAGCTTGGGGGACAGCAGGGTCCAGCACGGAGTTCACGCAGCCAGGGCTGCACCTGAGCAGGACAAAGGGCAGCCAGGGCCACACCTGGCTCTACCTGCTCTGAAGGCACCAGCCTTGGGGACAGGGATGGCAGGGGGACAGGGGTGGCATTAGGATAGGGATGGCATCGAGATAGGGATGGCAGGGGGACAGGGGTGGCGTTGGGACAGGGATGGCATTGGGACAGGATGGCATTGGGAC
>VXBB01016572.1:98607-108846 GCA_013399915.1 Illadopsis cleaveri
CCGGGCCCCCGGTGTCGGTGTCCCGGGGGAGCGGGGGGCGCGGGCGGGGAGCGCGGCCGAGCCCCGCGCGGGGCTGGTTCTGCACAAGTGGGTGTGCCAGGAGACGGCTCAACAGGTCCCGACACATTTCTCTGAAAACTCTACTTTGCAAAGGCGATTTTATTGCAACCCGGCGGTTTTAAGTATTTGCAGCGTTTTCCGCCCTTGGGCAGACTCTCGCAGCTGATTTTTGACACGTTTCCTACGCTGGATGATTCGCTGCCTTGTGTTTTTTTTGGGCGTTGGGGGAATTGTCAAATGAAATAACTACCTTTTCCCTCCCCTTCATGTTAAAAAGGAAGAAGGCAAGCGCTGGAGGTAGATAGTTGTATTTTTTCCGGTCGCTGTTGGGTGTCCACCTTAAGCGGCGCGGCAGTTCGGGGCTGCCCCGCTCCCGCTGCGGGCCGTGGGCCGGGCTGGCCGGGCTGCGGCCCCCTGGACGCGGCCCTGGGGCTCCATTTCCCCGGGACAGCTCGGACGGGACCCCGGAATCCCCTCGGAGGGGCCGCTGAGGGCTGCCGGAGGCTCCTGGCGCCGAGCCGCTCCCGCCCGGGACGAGCTGGCCCGGGCCACCTTAAGGTTTTACACGTGGGGCCTTTGAGTCGCTCGCAGCCTTAACTTTGCACACAGAAATAGCGGCGGGGCCGCGGCCGTGAGAGCCGGGCTGCGAGCGGGGCTGTGCCCGTGTCCCGTGTCCCTGTGCCCGTGTCCCGGCCCGGCGCGGAGGGCACACAGCCTGGCAGTGGGGCTCTGCCCCCCGGACTGCGGCACTGCGGGCTGGGCGCTGCCGGGGGAAGGCCGGACACCGTGTCGGAAGTTTGCCGAAGAATTTACGATGTTTTCTCCAAACATTTATGCTCTCCGCTGAAAAACATGTAGCAAATACAAACATCTGAAACTTACGAGGTTTGTTTTCGGGTGTCGGGTGTTGTTTAGAGAGTAGCCGTGGACGGGTAGAGTGCTGGAAGCTAATAAAAGTCCTGCTTTGTTTTTAGCTAGATTTTTTTTATAAACTTGAGATGTATTTAAAGAGTTACGCGGGCTTTACTGCGAGATGGGTGGGTTGGATTTTAAGACTGATCCCGTGCAAAAGTGGCGAACGCTGTGTTTTGTGGTGGGGAGGTCGAGTCCTGGGGAATGCCAAACCACGGAGGTGCCGCCTCTGGGAGCTTCGGACCTGCTCTGCAAGGGGAGAGCTGTCTGGGAAAGGTGCCAAATGTCCTTTTCCCCGGCTCAAGGTGTAGTTAAATACCAGGGAAATTTACCTGGCAGAATTTGTAAACCAGGTTCTTCAGCAATTCTTACAGTTGCTTTGTGCAAGCATGGGTGCCAGAGCTGGAGAGTGCGTGCAGAGATGTCATGTGCTGTAGCTTGTGTTGTGTGCAGGCAGACTTACCCCTTCATCTACGTTTCGCGTGGCTTTAAAATCCGTAGTTCCTCCTCACTAGACAGAGAACAAAAACCAAAACCCCCTGAAAACAAGCGCGGCGTGTTTGAGAGACGTGGCACGTGTCAGCTCAGAGCGTGGTGCGCCGTGCCTTCGCTCTCAGAGCAGCTGAGCCGGGTTCGCCAGGCGAAGCGTTGAGACTTTTTATTTTAAAGCTGTTATTAATGAGCCCTTGCTGTGCTGACTTTGACTGCTTCTCATCTTTTTGTAGTTAATGGTAAAGTAATGGATTCCAAAGAATTGCTTAACCCGTCGGATCAAGACGAAACCAGGAAAAATGCACTCATCAGTACCAAAGGAGGGATCGTGATGGACTTCCATCCACCCTTCAGGGGTGGAGCTACTGTCCAAGCCCCTGTGTCTACATCCCCTCTCCCTGCATCTTGTCAGTCAGATTCCAGTCAGCAACCTGCTTTGGCTGACTTTCCAAAAGGATTAGGAAACAATGTGCCTCAGCCAGACCTTTCCAAGGCAGTGTCGCTCTCGATGGGACTGTACATGGGTGAAACAGACGCAAAAGTGATGGGAAACGACCTTGGATTTTCGCACCAGGGCCAAATCGCCATCTCTTCTGGAGAAACGGACTTCAGGCTCCTGGAGGAAAGCATTGCGAGCTTGAACAAGTCCTCGAGCCTGGCCGAGGACGCCAAGGGAACCGCGTCTTCTGAGGTGCCGCTCGAGCCGGATTTCCCAGGCATGGCCGGGCACAGCGTCCCCGCCGAGTCGGGGGCTGCAGTCCAAAGCCAGGTGGGCTCGAATGGTGGCAACTTGAAGTTGTTCTCTGACGACCAAAGCACCCTGGATATCCTCCAGGATTTGGAATTGCCGCCGGTGTCGCCGGGCAAGGAGCCCAACGGGAGCCCGTGGCGGCTGGACCCGTTGCTGGATGAGGGCGGCTTGCTCTCCCCCATATCCGCGGACGACGCCTTTCTCCTGGAAGGAGGTCTCGGTGAAGACTGCAAGCCTCCCCTTTTATCTGACACTAAACCTAAAATTAATGACCGTGGTGACCTTTTACCCAGTTCCAAAATGCCAATGCCTCAAGTGAAAACAGAGAAGGAAGACTTCATTGAACTGTGTACTCCCGGCATCAAGCAGGAAAACATGGGCCCGCTCTACTGCCAGGCCAGCTTCTCCGGGTCGAACCTGCTGGGTACGAAAGTCTCAGCCATCTCCATCCACGGAGTCAGCACCTCTGGGGGACAGATGTACCACTATGATTTAAATACTGCGTCTCTCTCTCAGCAGCAGGATCAGAAACCAATTTTTAATATCATTCCATCTCTTCCTGCCGGGTCAGAAAATTGGAATAGGTGCCAGGGATCGGGGGACGAGGCATTGGCTCCACTGGGAACGCTCAACCTCTCTGGCAGACCTGCTTTCTCTAATGGCTATTCAAGGTAATTAGTTTTTGTTGCTGTTGATTAAAACGCTACAAGTGTGTTTAGCACAACTCCATGCATGCTGGTTTGTTGCTCGGGCTGGTTTTTTTTCCTTTTCTTTCCCGTTTTCCACTTGGTATGTGGGGCTGATTAGACATCACTGGGGAATGTTTATCCCACCATACAACAGCAGCTTTAAACAACTACTCAATTATTGGTATTAAAGGGAAGAAAAGTGGAGGGGAGCTGGCATGCTCTAAAAAGTAAATAAATAAAAATAAAACTTCCAAGGTGCAGCCTAGAGGGAAAATGGAGCATGTGGTAGCAGGATCCATACACAGGCAGTATGGAAGGAAGTATTTAAGTCCATACAAAAGCTCCCTCGTTCCCAGGGGTTAGAGGATCAATCACTGTGGGCTTTTTTTCCCTTCCTAGCATTACTTAAATGTTATGCACAAAAATAACTTGGTTGCTGGGTAAATTTCTAGAATTACATTTAAGCTGAACTGGAGTTTTCGCTGTGCTCTGTATTGCATTTACCTTACATGGGCAAGAAGATTCCGAGTGGGAAATGCTCCGCAGCTTGTTCAATAACTGCCTTTAAAAGAGATAAGAATATTTGCAGTCAGACTTAAAAACACACCTGGAATTTAAGTCCTGAGTAGAACGGCTGCTGGGAGGGGGTGTGGGGAGCTGGTTCCTACCTGTGGCCAGTGGTGGCTGTGTTTCCTCGAGTAATGCAGAGGTGCAGCTGTTGCAGGGAAGCGCTGCAGGAGGAGCAGTGTAGCTGGGGCAGCTCTGGGGCAGCTGGGCTGTGCTGCAGGAACGCAGGGACAGTTCCCATTCCAGGGGAACACCCCGCTGTGTCTCCCCCGGCTGCTCTGTGTTTAACAACTCCTTGCACGAGCAGCGTGTGGCCTCCACAGGGGGACTGGGATTTTGTGAAATCTGTTAGAAAATGGCCCTGAAAGTGCCTCAACCCGGTATTTGTAGGCTTTTGATGAAGGGTCTGGTCTGCCATTCTGGGTTTTATTACTCTGCTGACACTTGGATCCCCAGGGTGTTCCTGCTGCTCCCGGGGCTCTCCCTGCACGATATTTGCTCCATTTTCCCATGGTTGGAATGAAGTGTCTGAGGATTTCTTCTCTGTTTCAGGAAGACGACTTTTAGCTTGTTTTCATTCTCAGTTTCTTCCATAGATTTTGATTCCTGTTGTAAATGTTTTTTTTTCTTTGAAGCGTTTAAAGTAATTTGTAATTTAAGAGATCCAGAAAAGAAAATCAAAATCTGTGGCCAGATTCCACCTTGATACATGAATATTGAGCGTGTCTACCATTTATTTCGACAGAGTAGAAATGCTTTGTGCTAATCTTTTGCATAATTAGTTTAGTTCCATGTTGTGTTCAGTTTGTTTCATGGGGATTTTTTTGGGAGTTTATTTCCTCCGCGCTCGCTGTATCTTTAATGATAATCATAAACTCTGCGTCAAAGCAAGAAGTGTTTCTGCATCGGGGAGGAGGGTTTCAGGGACAGTTTAAATAATCAGATTCCCCCGAGATAATGGAAATGTCATTTTTGAGGCTAATTCCGAGGAGGTGCAGCTGGGGCTGTGGTGTGCAGGCAGAGCCCCGCGCACTCGGGGTGGGTGACACGGAGATGTCTGCCCGGCCCTGGGCAGTTCAGACACTGCCCTTGTGTCCTGGGTGTGATCCTGGAGGGGTGGGGAGCTCCCCTGGGCTGTGAGCGTGGCAGAGCCGCTCCTGGAGGGAGCAGGAGAGCAGGGGGAGATGTTTTGGTGCTGTCCGAAGCGGTTTGGGGCAGGGCCGGCAGTGCCCGGGACAGCGCAGGGAATGTCCCGGAGCGTCCCGACCCCGGCTGCCTGCCCCAGTGCCCGGGGTTATCCACCCTGGGGCTTCAGCACTGACGCTCTTGCTTCCTGCAAGGTCATCTTATATTTTATTGCTTCCTTTATGCCGTAAGATAATGGATTTTTTTTTTTTCTTTATGGAATGTGTAAAGAATTTCGAGGTGGCTCCCAGTCGAGCTTTGCATAAAAACGCGTTATTCACACACAGCTTTGTGGAAGCTGTTCTTACTTCCCGAGGATTTTTATATACTTCAACTACAAAGTCCAGTTCTAAAAACAATATTGTTTGGGCTTGCTTTATTATTTTTATTCTATAACATTCAGGCAATTCCATCTTCCTTTTACAGTGTTTGAGCTATTAATGAACCCTGGGTTTGAAGCGGGAATTTTCTTTCTTCTTGAGCCTTGCCAGAAATATTTGGTCTAAACCGGGTTAGTTTAAGGTAATGTATTGTGGATTTGTTTGTTTTTCTTGCAGAAGACTTAACAAAATTGGCATTTGTTTTAGAAACAAAGGAAAGACTCTCTTGCCAGGTTCCCGTGGTCTGTTTTTTTTTAGGTACTAAATGTGAGAGGTGGAGGCTGGGATTTTGAGAAGCTTCAGGTTCCAGGAGGAAATACTTTAGGTGTTTGTAGAATTATTTGTCTACTAATAACTTATTAATTGTAGACTGAACATAGGGGAAGAAAAGCTGCAGTTCCGCCCTGGTGTTCAGGTTGTATTTAATCTGCCTGTTCAATGGGAAACCTGGAATGTCCCGTTCTATCCACTCAGGCTGGAATTGATGTCCTGCCATTTCTGAGTGGTTTTGCTCCTCCAGGTAGCCCAGCATGCTGGGCTTTAATGAGACGAGTGATAATCAGGTCCAGGAAAACCAATCAATTGCCGTGAGCTGCGGGAGGGATCCGGAAGGTAACAAGCAGAATGCAAACTTCAGGAGTTTGATGAATGGGAATGGATTGGCAATAATCAATAAGCTGTTGTTGGTGGAAGAGCCCAGCTGATGCTTGTGCTGAGCTGCTGAAACACTGAGCTGCAGCTCCTCAAACTCCAGATCCCGAGCAGCAGGGAGCTGTGTCTGGGATGGCTCCGGGGTCTTGCCTCCGACTGAGTGCGGTGAATGAAGAAGGTGGACAGAATAAAAGGGAGAAAAAAGTAAACTAACAGACGGTTTACCTTAGATTGTCCTTAATGGCAGTGAGACAGCAGCTGGAAGAGGAGCAAATTGCTCTGCAGTGCTTCGCTGAAGAGTTGGAGGGTTTGCTGGCTGTCTCCAGTGGGATGCTCCTGTGATTTATTACACAGACCCAGGGAAAACTGTTCCGTTTCAAGGAAATGGTTTTAGCAACACACACTCGTGGGGCTCTTGCATGGTATATACATTAAATCCTTTGCTCAACTCCTATTGCTCCGACTTCCTGGAGATGTGGCTTCTCGTGGGGGGAGTAAAGGGTGCCGAGAGCCAGCCCGGCACTGCAGGGTTTGCTCCTACAGCCAGAATTCACAGAAACTGGGCCCCACTGGCGCTGTTAGGGCTTCTCTTATTACAATTGAAATCATTGCTAGTACTTAAGCTTGTGGGGGATAAGGATCATTAAGGAAGTTTAAGAAAGGGCAAGAGCTGAGAGAAGCCATTAAAGAGGAGGAGAGTCTGGAAGGAGGAAAAGTTTCGCTGGGGTCGGTCGCAGTCCAAAACCCTGCTGCCAAAAGTTCCCCTTCTACCCTTAACTCTTTAACTGGGATTCTTCTTGGGCTCAGGTGCTGTGTGAGAAGGAAGGGAAAAAAAAAAAAGGGCTTGTTTGCCAGCAGTGGTAAAGGTCAGTTGTCCGTTTGTCTTCCCGCTTTGTTTCCCTCGGCTGCTGGCCAAGGCCGGTGGCTTGGCAGGGCTGGAGGCAGTGCTTTAAGTGCTGCCTGACTCAGCAGTGGATAATGTATGGGACATCCGGAATCGGGGCTTTTTTAATAATTCTATTTTGATATAAAACCCAGGCGTGGTATTTGGAGTGCTCGGGGTTCCAGTAGTCTGTGTTGTGATTTGTCAGCTTAATGTAATACTGTACTTGGGGGTTTGACTCTGGAAGTACATGGCAAAAAAAATCCAGTTGTTTTGGCAGAGAGGGATGAATCAGGAATGTCCTGCAGAATGTGCTCTAAGGCACTGTGAAAAGGTAACTAGATAAATGACAGGTCATGTAAGATGTAATCCACTTTTCCCAGTTTTGGCTGGTCCTTCCATCGAGCTCATGGCCAAGGAGGTTGTTGTAAGTCCGGTCCAACTGGTTAACTTCTGCAAATTTATTTCTCCCTACAATGATCTCGAGTTAAAACTTAATTCTGGCTTATAAAACAACCTTATTTTTGTTGTTCATACAATTTTTTTTCAAATTTATCTCCCTGGTTAAACCGCTTGTACTCTCCTCTGCGAAGGCAGAGCTGTGGAATAAGTGCTCAGGGAATGAGTCCTACTCACAAATCTTCTCAGAAATGTGAGACACAGGTATTATCCAACTCCTACATTGTATATTTACCATGCTAAAGATTACTTTTACAGTGAGAGCAATTTATCTTGGGGGTAGCAAATTTCCCTTTTTCCTTTGATTTTTGCTGCTCCTTCTGGAAATGAACAAGTGGTGCATATTCTGTGTGTACATATAACTGCAAACTGGAATTACTTCTGCAGTTTAAAAGGTTCCCAAGTCCTCCTGTCTTCCTGGGTCTGGTTTTATAGCCACTGCTGGGTGTGGTGGTAACTTTCCTCCTCCCAAAGCCATTGCTTTGGGGTTCCATTCATTTTTGGGGTAGTTGAAGCCTGCCTGAGCTGCTCTCCCACCCCGAGGTGCTGCTGTAGTGTCACATATGAATCCTGTGAATGGTCCGTGTGGCATCAGTCTGGAGGACAACAACATCCCAATAAAATCCTGCTTGCAGTCCAAGTTATGAGCAGTGGGAAAAGTTTCATAGAGCCACAGTTACAGTTACCTTGGGTTTGTGCTATTGAAATAACTGTGAGTGTCACCTCTGGTGCAGAGAAATGAACTCGGAAATGCCTTTGTGAAGTGATCAGCTTGGAACTCAGGAGCACAGAACAAGTGTGTGTGCAACAGGGTGGTTTCCAGGAGGAACACTTGGATGTGCTGAATGCTGTGCACCAGACCCAGGAGTTTGGGTTAAGCTCTCTTTGCTTTCCCAGCCTTTGTCTCCCAGAGTCTCAAGTATACACAGATTTTCATCTTATTTACGGAAGAATTAATGTGTGGCACTGTTGCATGTCCAGGTTATTGTTCTCATCCCAGGGATTTTCTGGCTGATTCACTGCAGTATGAGATCCATTGATAACCATTTGTAGCAGGCACTGTAGTGTGAGATCCATTGATCCATTTTATAACACAGTCTTTGCAAGTAGCCAAGGTCCTCGCAGAGCAGACCAGGAGTTAATCCTGTTCTCAGTGCTGGGTTCTGGAAATACTGGTCAGAGGCTGTCTGTGGATAGCCTCATCCCCCTGGGACAGGAGTGAACCAGTACAGCTGGAATAGATGATACACGCAAAAAAAGAATAATTTCATCTCATTGTCTTGGCTCTGACTCCAGAGCAGCTCTTTTGGGCTATCTGTGGGAAAAAGGAAAACACAGAATCCACAGTTTCTTTGGCCATATGTGAGGGTGTGACCATTGTGGCATTGCTGGTCTCCTGCAGAGGGATGTCAGCAGAGGGTCACCTGCACGGAGTGAGCTCCATCCCTGGGTTGGAGCACTTGGTGCCACAGGCTTGAGGGGCAGCTGGAGGACTCTGGCCATGCAGCTCTTGCTGCTTGTGGGCAGGAGAACCAGCAGGTGTGGGGTGTCCCTGTGGATAACCAGTCAGTGTGTCCCCAGAAGTGCAGGTTTGGACTGGGAGGACAATTCAGCACACTCTGTCTCTCCTGGTGGGGGGTTTTCCTCCTTACCTCACCTTCCCTCCAAAGAAGATGTTGTGCCTGTGCCTCCCACATCCTGGCCTGCCTCAGCTCCCACAAACCTCTGCCGTGCTGTTTCCTGCTGGGATTCCATCCCTGGATGAAGCCGTGTCTCCCTGTGCTCAGGCCATGCCTGTATTGTTTGAAATACAACTATAAAACACGCTGACAAAGGGTTTTCCTCCCTCTCCCATGGCCTGTCCTGCCAGCTATGTCACCTCCGTGTCCCAGAGGTGTTGGCAGGGGCAGGAGGAGCAGCTGCAGCTCCTCTGGCTCAGGGATTGCAGGAGATGGAGATGAGGTCAGGATTTCTCACAGCTCGTGTGTGAGAGGCGAGTCCAGGCTCCAGGACACGCTGTTACTTACCCAGGATATCATGTAGAGTTCTTTAATCCCGGTGCCTTAAATCAATAATCACCACAATTGTGTGGATTTCTGGAGGAAATTGTGCTCTTCAGAAGTCATCTTGACATCGTGTGTGGAGAATGTTTCTGTACCAGCCCACTGCCTTTTTAATCCAGCCAGTGCCAGGGGGTCACCACTAAACCTCCAGATTCCAGCTTTACCTGGGGAGCTCCCAGTCTGTGCTAAATCTTGCTAGAAAATTACAGTCCTGATGTATTTTGGAAATTAATATCCCACAGACTTTACTGTGGGGATGCAATATCATACACAACTTCCTCTTTTTGATCAAATATCTCAGGTTTTGTGAGATTGCAAAGGCAAAAGTACTGTTGGGGAAGGAATTCTAAAGTAATGATCAAGTCTTTCTTGAATTCAGTTCACTGCTACTGTAATTTAGTAAAGAAAACGAGTTTCATATTGGATTTTACAGTAATACATTCTTCATACTATTTGTAATATGTTTGTACAGTTACTGTGTGTCAGAAAACAGCTGGAGATCATCAAATTTCTGCACCACGGTCACACAAGATTTAATATGAAACTTGTGAGCAGCAGGGCGCCATTTACTCTTGTGTTGCTTTATTCAGATATCTCTCATTTCTTGTTGCTTTTATTTGTGTAGTCGAGTTTAAAGTTAGTAAGTATTGCTCAGGATGGGACTTTTTATAAAGAAACGAGGGCACAAATGTGTAGTTTGCCTCAAAATACTGCCTGAGAAACTCAGAAATGTGCTGTGGAGCAAATCATGAAGTATCAGTGAAGTCTGTATTCAAGAAGCAAATAATGGAAGTGATTTCACAGCTCCCTGGCTTGGTTTTCATTTTTCCAAGAAACCTGGGGAAGGTCCTGTCATTGTCCTTACCCAGAATATCCCCTGTGGTGAACTTCTGGGTGCAGCAGGGACTTCAGGCTTTTCTTATTAGAGCCTTTGCAGGCAGGGGTGATTTGGGGGTCTTTGGTGTGTGTTCCTGTCCCTGAATGTTTGGATGCCTGTCCCTGAATGTTTGGATGCCTGTCCCTGAATGTTTAGATGCCTGTCCCTGAATGTTTGGATGCCTGTTCCTGAATGTTTGGATGCCTGTTCCTGCTGGCAGTTCTCATAGAGAAGGGGGGCTGCAGGGTGGGTGACCTCTTTGTCACAGGT
>VXBB01016572.1:108865-156008 GCA_013399915.1 Illadopsis cleaveri
TGGGGTGGGCACTGGGGCTGCAGGAGCCTCTGGGGGTGCTGGGGTGGGCACTGGGAACCTCTGGGGGTGCTGGGTGGGCAGGGAGCTGCAGCTGCTGGCTTGGGGGGCTGTGCTGAGCTGTGTTTGTCACTCATCCCAGCACCTTGCAGAGGAGGGCTGGTTCTGTGGCTGTGCAGGAGGGTGATGTTCCCATTGTGGCTCTGCAGGAGAGCGATGTTCCCAGGGATGTTCCCAGGGATGCACGACCAGGAAAGGGCTGGGGCATCTCCCCCATCACTTAAAAATGAGGGGGGTGAGAATACAGCTGTAATGTATTAAACTCTACATTTGGGTTATGATTTTGGTAGCTTTTCAGTTGGTCAGATGCTGTAAATTCAGAATTATGTATTTTAAACCAACACACCTATCCACAGGCACACTATCCATTGCTGTGTACTCATATATTTTTTTCCTCTTGCTTATTGTTTTTTCTCCCTGAGAGTTTCTGTTACCTTTCTGAAGCAATAACTTCCTAAAGCCATCAGCAAAGATTNATGCCTGTCCCTGAATGTTTAGATGCCTGTCCCTGAATGTTTGGATGCCTGTTCCTGAATGTTTGGATGCCTGTTCCTGCTGGCAGTTCTCATAGAGAAGGGGGGCTGCAGGGTGGGTGACCTCTTTGTCACAGGTGGGCAGTGTCTTGGCTGCATCTCACTGGTGAGAGGGGTGTGAAAACGGCATATCTGGGGTTAAAAATTCTGGGGAATTTTTAGAAAATGAGGTTTTGGTCTTGGATGAGAATCCTCCAGCCATACACAGCTCCTTTCCAGCTGTGTGAATTGGGTATGACAGGGGAGGGCTTCCATGGATCTCTTCCTTCCCAGCTGGACATTGGGAAGGGCAGAGCTGCTTGTGGTGTGTGTGCACCTGGCCTTGCTTTGGGCTTCAGCCCCTTGGCAGCTCTCCAAAGCCTGTGTGGTGTCTCCTTGCCTTCCCCTGCCCTCACAGCCTGCTTGGAGAGCACCACTCTGAGGTTTGGGGTTCTCAGGGATTTTTATTGCCAAGCTCCAGCAGATCCACTCTGCCCTGAGCCAGGAGTCTGGAATCTGTGACAGAAAAGAGCAGCTGATGTGGTTTATTTTTGCCATCACGGCTCAGAGAACCTGCTCCAAGGTGTGCTGCTGTGTAGGGATGTAGTAACAGGGTCTGGGAGGGCTTGGCATGGCCAGGGAGCTGTGCCAGGGCCGTGCTGCCAGAGCTGCCGGTGCCACCGGGCTGCTGCGGGGCATGGCCAGGGGAGCAGGAGCCCCTGGGGGANTGGTAGCTTTTCAGTTGGTCAGATGCTGTAAATTCAGAATTATGTATTTTAAACCAACACACCTATCCACAGGCACACTATCCATTGCTGTGTACTCATATATTTTTTTCCTCTTGCTTATTGTTTTTTCTCCCTGAGAGTTTCTGTTACCTTTCTGAAGCAATAACTTCCTAAAGCCATCAGCAAAGATTTTGAATAAATCCGTGCTGAAAACGTGCATGTTCTGCATGCATATGTGTGGATTTGTTGTGCAAGAATGCAGTCCAGGCTTGTTAACTTCAAAAACAAAAACCAAAACTAAATAAAGAGAAGAACTGGCAGACTTGACAGCTTCATGTGGATTTCAGTTTGCATGTGGATTTCAGTTTCCTGCTACCCGGCTGTTGTTTTCTCTCTTGTATTTTTTTTCTGTGGGTTACTTTTGCTGCCAGGGCCTTTGATGGTTTATTTTGCCTGTTGAATTTCTGTTAATCTTGTGTTCCATATGAATTGCTCCCAAATCAATTGTGCTGTCCCCATATGAGGGTAGGTATAATTAGACTTTTTTTTTTTTATATAAAGGACTCTGCATCTTGGTTCTCTTAAAACATGGACTAGATTAGAATATAAGCCAATATGAAAAAAACCAGTTGTATCTGAAAACAGACTTTTAAAACAGCTTTAAAAATTAGAAATCTTAAATTTCATATGCAGAATAGTTTGGGGATGCTGAAGATGTATGGAATTTATTTTCACTTCACCCCTTAATTTTAATAAGATAATACATGTTTGTTACATGTTTATTGAAAAAATAGCATACTGGGGGGTGTATGCCTGTGGGTAAGGATTGGCAGTGACCCCAGCGATGGCATTGGAACAGCCTTTGGGTTTTATTAAAAATAAATTTATTAATAAATTTTATTAATATTAAGACCTGGATTTTATTAAGAAGTCATTTCCAAACAGAACCATTTTGGTTGCAGAAGCCCTCCTGGACCATTGATTCCAAGCTGTGCCTGATCCCCACCCTGTCACCAGCCCAGAGCACTGAGTGCCACATCCAGGTTGTTTTCAGTACCTTACTGGGATTTCCAGACGTGAATTAAAGTTAGTTTGTAGAGGATGATCTTAGATCTTTGCCTTTCGATTGGTAAATGATGTAATCCTGTTTGAGGGAAAAGGGAGACTTGTAATGCTTTTGGGGTTGTTTGCTTAGACCAGACAATCCTGACAAGCTTCAGGTTTAACAGAAAGCTGCAGGTTAAATTTCTGCTGTTATTTGAAGCAGCACAAAGTGTAGCTGTGATCCTGGATCAGAGACAGGCTCTCCCAGCTGGGGCAGCGCTGCTGCTTTAATCCATATTTCAGCAAAGGCTTTTCCTCTGACCTACTTTGTCCCAGCCCAGGCTTTTGAGAGTCCCTTGGCCATCCTGACTGTGGGGGCAGTTCTCTGGTGTCGGGTCCGAGTCCTGCTGTGGTGTGAGTTCCCTTGGTTTCATTTTCATGTTGCTTTATGAATTCTGCCCTTCCTGGACACGTGTTTCTGCTGAGCCCCGCACATCTGCCATTTTCTGAACTGAAAAGGAAGCTTCCCTGACACCTTCTTTTTTAACAAAACCCATCTAACAAGTTCTGTGCTGACTTGGTTTCCATAGCTGGAGAAGACAAGTCTGTTCTCATGCGGTGCCAGGTGATTTGCAAGTTCTGTGCATGATTTGATAAAAAAAATCTAGTGCTGAAACTCCCTCATCTAAAATGTAAGTGTTGGAAGAACCTGAGTGCTTGGAATTCTGTATTATGAGTAGCAGAGCATTCCTTTTTCAGCTCTTACTGAAGGGAGCAGTTAATATCGGGATGCCTGCACGACAACATCCTGAGTCATCGAGATACTTGACAGCTACTCTCCAACCAGAGCAACTGGTTTGACAAATGAGCTTGGACTTATTTTATCACTTTAAAGATAAATCTTTAAAGACTCTTTTAACACGTTAAAGGTTGGGACATCTGATATTTTATTAAATAACAATCTGGAGGTTTCGAAGTCCACTTATTTTTGTGCCTGGGCTTGTTCCGTGTTGCAGATCAAAGCCCGGCTGAGTCTCTCAGCATACCAGTGGGGAGGAGGAAGTGACTGGGTTTCTATTCCTGGCTGACCCCAGCCTCGGAACCGAGGAAGAGCTTTAAAGGAAATGCAGCATTCAGCTCTCTGAATCTTTCCAAGTATTCATAAGTGCTACCAGCACTGGCTTCCTGCATGCGGCATTTCAAGGCGTGGACATCTTAAAACTGTCCTAATTTCAAAATGAAACGGGGGTGACAAGGGAAGCCCTAAACTTCACGGAAATGGCAAAACTTGCAGTTCCAGATTTTATCAAAAACATCCAGACCATCCTATTTTTACCTGGCAGGCAGCTCTGCAAGCCCAGCCAGGGTGGGAGGTGGGTGGGAAGGGATGGCCAGAGCCTGGTGGGGCTGCTGGCACATGGTCTGGGCCCCTTCAGCCTGGGCAAGGAGAGCTCCGTGGGGTCACTGCAGTGCCACTGATCCCCTGGGCCAGGGTGGCTTTGCCCCGCAGACCTGGAGGAGCTGCCAGCCCTCAAAGATGTTGCCTCCAGGGAAGCAGCACCGTGACAGGGCTCCTGAAGGACCTGGAATTGCATGGGACCTCGGGCACTGTGGGTTGGGAGCCCAGCTCCTTGGCAGAGGGGGGGGCTGTAAACCTGTAAGGTCACTGAGCACGAGGAGGCTCTTGCCAAAGAGCTGTCCTTGCTCCTGGAAGGAAAACATCCCCTCATCCAGTGTCCTGGGCTCCTCTGAGGTTGTCAGTGAGCTGGAAATCCAGTTGACCTGAATTGATTGGAATGGCTTTTTCTCCTTCCTTTAAGACTTTGACACACTTCCTTGCCAGAGGCCATTTCAAAGGACAGAACCCAGCAATCCCCCCAGGCTGTGGTGGAACTGGAAGAGCAGTTCTTTTGTGGGCTGAAGAGCTGGGCGGACAAGGAGCAGGATCTGGGGGTGGCTGCTGAGGCTGAGGGGTCACTGCTGGTCCCTGTGGGTCAGTGCTGGGCTGGGGAGGGAGCATGCACAGGGTTTCTGGGTTAGCTGATCCTATTCGGGTGCTGAGCACCAGGCTGGAAAGCTCTGTGAGCACAGAGCCGAGCAGAGAGGGAGCTCCAGCTGGGAAGTGTGAGGCTGTGAGCCTCAGGAATATTATCCGTGCCTTGCTTGCACAGGATGGAGCTCAGAGCTGGCAGCTGGGACTCGGGAAGGGGTTCTGGGTTGTCACTGATCATCTTGGGCCGCCCTGAGCTCAATGTGCAGGTGGATGAGAGTATTGGTCCCCAGGGAGGATGGAGGAGGAGCTGTGGCTGTGCTCGGTGAGCCCAGGTGTGCTCCCAGCCCAGCGCTGCCCCTTCCCTGCTGCCTGCTCCTGAGCAGGCTCCAGGAGTTCCTGACTGGCTACCAGAGAACTTCTGTGGATGATTTGGCTCCAGTGCTTGAGAAATTGTCCCCAGATGCCACCAGATAAACAGGCAAAATGGAGTGGGGACAGTGGCAAATCGAGGGGGGTTGTGCTGATGTTTTTCTGCACAACACTCTTTCCTTTCCTCATTTTTTATACTGGGATATTGACGTGTGTGTGTTCCCCCACCCCATGTGTTGAATTCCATACTTCATTTTGTCTTTAAAATTTCAAATAAATCAAGGTGATTATAGGAAACAGGCTCTTCCAGATGCTGCCTGGGGAAAATCCCGAGGGCTTGAAAGCCATCCTTCACTTCTTTCATGCTGTAGTCATCCTTCCAGAGACATCTAGGAAATTAATATCTTCTGTTATAAAGATGGGTTACTCTGTCACACATATTACCATCAGTGGTTTCCCTGGCTGTCCCTATCCCCACACATTTGGATTGCTGTACCAGCACTCAGGAATGTTCTTTTCCCTCCTGTGCTGCTGCCACGGATGTGCCACCAAAAGCAACTAGACCCCACTTTGGCAAAAATCAATTATTTTCTCTAGTTTAACTGCAAGGAGATTGCAGTAAATAGAATAAATATCAATTTAATAGAATTAATACTATTTTGTAACTTAAATGTAATCTTTCGAAGTATTTTCTACAAACACGGCAAGAAAGAACTTTAATTGCACAAGAAAAATGAGAACTTGACCATGTTCTTAGCCATTCCAGTAGTTTATTTTTCTTTCTTTTCTAACTGCCAAGGCTAGAACTCGGTGCTCTGCTCTCTCTAATCATTCTTTCCCGTGGAAGGTGATTATGTTTGTCGTTGCTGTGTTAACAATATGCTGTGGTGCTTCAGACTCCTCCTTTGGAAGGTGCATTGAGTGCGAGGGGTTTCCAAGGTGAGGAACTGGGCTGCAGGGAAGGAGCTGTCCCTGGCTTGGGTGTGTTTGGAAAAGGCTGTGGTTGGGGTCTGGAGGGGCACATCCCTCCTCAGCCACTCTCAGTGTGTGCAGTACATTGTGTTACTGCTGTACGTTTCCCAGAGTGATGATGAATCTCTCCCAGTTTTCCCAGAATTGTAGTTTTAGTGGATAAAGCTGTTCTCGATGCCGGAGCGGGGAATGGTGGATGGGAATCCTTGGCGTATTTCTGCCCTGAGGGGCTTTCTCATTCTTTCCAGTAGAAAGTCATCATGCACATACTGCAGAGCATTAATTGCTTGGACTTAGCCTCCCACAACATGTGAAAATGAACAGTAACACAAACAAGCTGCCGCTGAGACGCTGCACTGGGAGACGTTGTGTTAAAATGACAATTGTTGGCTTCTCCAGCCTGTGTTTTGAAGACCTTTTTGTGCCGGTGAGACCAGGCTGGGAGCAGCTGATGGCTCCGTCCTCCATGGCTGCTGCTCTGCTCCAGGGCACGCAGCTTTGCTCTTATTTCTGGAGCTCAGTCAGGCAGGGCTTTCAGATCATTTCCAAAGCAGTATTTCCTTGGTTTAAGTCAGTCTGCAGGCAGTGATGTCCTTGCTGTAGGATGCCACAGTTTGTGCACAGAAGTGGAAGAGCAGAGCTGTGTCACTGCACACTGGAGCAATTTCTCAAGGAAGAGCTGTTCCATTGTTCTCACTGCCCTGGACTACCTGAGACGCTCCTTCTCACAGCCTGTCTCTTAGCCTGAGCACTTGAATTTCTTTGGACTCTTTGGACCTGTTCAAACCAAACCTGTTGGTTTGCTGCTGTTATTTCCCGTTCACAGAAGAACTGCAGAATGTTATTACTTTCCTCTTTCTGCAGGTGTCTGAGTTGTCACCTGCCTTTATTAATGCCTTTGCAGCATCATGCTCACCAAGCTGCTGCTGTTTGGGTAGGGGCTGTGTCTGTTACCATCCTTCATCTCAAAAATTGGAGTCAAATATTTGATTCTAATTTTGTAGCACTCCGGCACTGACACATTCAGCTTTTATTTTGGATACCTGAGTTGGTGAAGTCTCTACTTTGTTTTTTTACTATTGCTGGGACAGTGAAGACAGGGTCATAGAGTGGCTTGGGTTGGAAAGGCCCTTAAAGCCCACCCAGTGCCACCCCTGCCATGGGCAGGGACACCTCCCACTGTCCCAGGCTGCTCCAAACCCTGTCCAGCCTGGCCTGGGACACTGCCAGGGATCCAGGGGCAGCCACAGCTGCTCTGGGCACCCTGTGCCAGGGCCTGACCCAAAATCTTGTCTAACCCTTGTTTCTGTCAGTCTAAAGCCTTTCCCCAGGCCTATGTGAAAAAAAAAAGGCACCTTTTGTCTCCTTGTAAGTAAAGTTTTGCCACTCCAAATTTCAGTTTTCAGGCTAGTCAGTCTGGCTTGTGCAACTGCCTTTGATAAATAAGCAGTGTCTGGGGTTGCATTTGACAGGACAGGCATGTTGGAATTCGCTTGGTGAAGCCTTTTGGTCAATGTAAACTGCTTCTTCATCCTGCTGATGCCTTTTTCTGTTAAATCACCAGCTGTGGTTAAATCACCATATGCAAGTAACATTTTAAATTTTCTGTTATGAAACTTGTATTTGCTTAGATTAGAAGGCACATATAGAAGGTCTATATTTGATGTTTAATATTTTTAGGGCAGCAGTGTGCCGGTTTTGTCTCAGGGTAGACATGCAAATGTAACACAAACACTTTGAGTCACAGGTTTGAAGGCTGTTGGTCAGTCCCAGCCTGTGGGACAAGATTAGAGTGTCTGCTTGTGAGAGATGGTCGAGGAGCGAGTCTTTTCCTTAACAAACCACGGGGTTTGTAACTGTCCACGTAAGGAACTGAGCCACTGTCCCCTACCAGCTCCTTATCAGCTGTGCTGCAGCCCGTGCCGCTGGAATCACGGAGCAGGATTAGCCAGGGCTGGCAGCATCACGTGCAGCTACAGATGCAGCCCAGCAGCACCTGCTGCTGCGGGCAGGAGGGATCAGACACCTTCTCCCTGTCCCTGCACACCCACGGGGTTCTGCGGGCTCCAGCACCAGGATCCCTGTGTGCACAAACACCAGGATTGGTGCTGGCTCAGCCTGCCAGCGTGGGGGTGCTGCTGGCAGAGCCCCTGCTGTCCATGGAGCTCCCAGGGCTGGACAGCCTCGGGGGGGCTTTGGCAGCTCCTGCAGTGCTCGGGGTCAGCAAGGGGCTCAGGCCCGAAGCTTTGTGCTTTACACAACTGCAAAGGAAGAGAAACTGCTTGGAAAAGCCACTGCTCCCTGTTTGTGAGGGTCAAAGGACTGCCCAAAGCCATGCCAGGGCTCCAGCTCCCCTGGCACATGGCTGGTGAGGCTGGCACCTGGGCTGGGACTGCCAGGTGTCATGAGCGGTGAAGGTGCTGTGACAGTGTTCTGTGTGCACTATAGGACTTGGCTTTTGGGCATATTTACCAGCCTCCATCAGCAGGGTTTTTCACTTGAATCACCAGATTAAACTTAGTCTTAAATACCTGAGAGCTCTTGGAAGGAAGCAAACATCTGTGTTGTGTGTCTGCCTCGGGTTTGCGTGTGCTCTGTACTTGTGCTTGCTCGAGGAGCATGGGATCCTGAGAGCTGGAGTTTTACATGGGGGCATATACACAGCAGCATTACTTCTCTATAATAATGTAATTCCTGCTTGTATCTAAATGCTCTTGTCGTTTGATACATAAGAGTTTTAATTTGGTACTGGATTCTTTATTCACTGTACATATTCAGAAGTGAGTGTAGTAGCCATCGGCAGTGGGTATTTTTATTGTTGTCTGCTTTGTTCTTCCTTCCTCTCTGACCAGAAAACTTGGTTCTTTTTTGGATTCGTGGATGCACTCCGGAGTTATCAGTGGTTAGACAACAAGTAAACACGTACTGTACATGGGCTGCTGGCCAGCTGGCCCTGGCAGCCGGCAGCTCGGGGCTTGCTTTCAGCCCCAGAAGAATGCCTGTTTGCTTGGTCATTTCCTTTCCTTTCAAATACAAAAAATAAAACTTTTTTTTCTCCAATTAAATTGCTTTCCTGGCCTAAATATTGGAATTAGGGAGAGAGCTCCTCAGATATTGGGGCTCAGGCAATGTGGGAGGAAGTTTTGAGTTTGCACAGAAGCCCTCAAGAAACTGTCATGCAGATGCCAGGCTGGGCTTGAAATTCATCTCTTTTTTTCCCCTTTCTTTGTGGGGGAGCTTCACACTGACTTTTTTCTCCCTGGTTGAGGCCTGCCTTGTCTGTGGCAGCAGTGCCTGTCCCCAGGGAGGTGTTGGGGCACACAGAGCCCTCAAGGAGCAGTGCCCTGACCATGGGCTGTGTCCCTGAGGCTGAGCTTCCCCTGCTTGGTAAATCCCCTTTCACAAGGGTGTTTTCTGCAGGTTTTCAACTCCAGGGTGGGGAGGGCAGCTCAGAACATGACCTGAAGCACCCTGGGACATACCTGGCCACAGCACCCTGGTGTTTTGCACCCCTGTGACTAGTTTTCTTCCAATATTTGAGCGATCACGTTTCTGTAATGTGGAATTAAAAATGTCTATGCTGGAAGCTGGAGAATAATTAGACTGAATGCATGCCTGTAATTGATCTTTTTGCTGGTTATTATACTAAGGATCTGCCAGGAAATTGGCTTCCTTTCCTGCATCCCTTTCCTTCTCCCCTCCAAATGTGCTCAGAAACTCTAAAACAAAATCCTTCAGCTGGGAAAGCCTCACTCAGCACATGAATCAAGGCTCATGGTTGTGGCTCCCTTCTTCGACCAGAGGAGGATTCTTTCAAGGGCACCAACACAATGTGTGTGTTATTCCCTCCGGCTCATGGGTTCTTCAGCCTGGGATAATGTATGGGCAGGTTTGGGAGGGGCTGCCCATGGAGGTTTGGGGTCCTCATCCCTGGAGGTGCCCAAGGAGGTGGCACTCAGTGCTCTGGGCTGGGGACAAGGTGGGCATTGGGCACAGGTTGGATCGATCACCTTGGAGGTCTTTCCCAGTTTAAATGATTCTGTGATTTTGATGGCATCCTTTACCAGTGTTCCATATACCAAGGACTTACCATTGGATGTTGGAGTAAATCTGCTTTTGCAGGGAACTTCACAGTAATTGTTTCTTACACAGCAGCCTTAGATATCTCTCTTCTTGGCTCTAGTTTGAGATCAAAAAGAAATCAGAGGGTGCCTTGGCAGTGGGATTGGGACAGCAGCACAGGTGATCTTGGGGTTAATTTACTTATTTTACAGAGCCCTATTTCCAATTTAACTTTATCTCTTCCTCTGATCTGTTGTCTCTGTCCACGTAATGCTGTTTTGCAATAGCAGTTGCATTTCTGGCAGTTTCTGGGCTGGTTTTGCCTCCTTGGAGTGCCAGAGCTGCCTCCACACACGCACAGTCGCCCCTGCTTGTGGCACAATGCTGAGGGGAAATTCGGGATTGGAACATATGGCTGTGTCTCCTGAGCTTCTTGGGAGGCTGCAGAAAGTCTAAGGAGAGATCCAACATTCTGTATCTGGGGAAATCAAAGGAGCGGAGGCTTGCAGGAGGATGAAGGCTGATGGTAGGAGCCACCTTCTTCTCCAGCTGCCTCCAATGAATGTCAAGTAAAATCCTTATTTTACACACCAGAGATGTGGGGGAGCTTGCCTTTAAAAAGTGTGTGAAAACATTCTTTTCATATTGTAATTCAGGACTGAGTTTAACGGCAGGTTTTGAAAGTGATAATACTTAGTGGAAACTGGTTTTGAGTATTTTGAGTGGTTTTCTTCCTTATTAATTTTCCATTTGAGTACTTTAAAGCCTATCAAGTCCATTTCCCGTCTCCATCATCACATTGAGACTACTTGGTGGTTTCTCTGATCTTCTCAAGGCCTTGCTTTCTGTAAATGACAGTCTCTGTGATATTTATAAAACTGTTTTTTACTTGGTGGTGTTACTAAAAAATGTCGAGCAGAAAAAGTGAGTCTGGGAGGGATGAATTTGGTTATTTCTGACTTTGCAGCACTCTGGGGTGGCTCTCACTGGGGGAAGGAAGAGGTTGGTACCGAGCGGGAGAGCAGTAACCATGGGTTTATTCCATGCCTTGGGAGCACTTTGCTGCCTGCAGTTAAGGCTGTGATGAGTCCTCTGCCATGTGCAGTCTCTGCAGGGCTCCAGGCATCTCAACACGTTACATTCCCATAACACACTGAATATCTGGAAAATATCTGCCTGTACACGTCGGGATGTGCTGGTGAACACAGCCACAGTTACTCCCCTGGGGGCTGGTCCTTAACCTCCTGCACCCCAGGAACAGTGGGCTGCATCATGGAGCTGGGATTTGTCACCTGAAGTTAGCACTGAGCCGTGGAATTTGTTCCTTGCTTCGTCGAAGTCCATAAAATATTTCAAGTTTTTCTTACAAAGCTTAAAAACACGACTGGGACATGATTTGAGGCTCAGCCTAGTTGTGGGATTTAGTTGGTAATTTCCTTTCAAAAATGCAAAAAATAAAACTTTTTTCCTCCAATTGAATAGCTTTCCTGGCCTAAATATTAAAATTAGAGAAAGAGCTCCTCAGATACTGGGGCTTGGGCAATTTGTAAGGAAGCTTTTGAGGTTTTGAGAAAAGGTCATGCAGATGACAGAATCCCAGAATGACTGAGGTGGAAAAAGACTCCCCAACACCACGGAGTCCAAACTGTGCCCAGTGCCCACCTTGTCCCCAGCCCAGAGCACTGAGTGCCTCCTCCAGGGCTGGGCACTCCAAACCTCCCTAGGCAGCTCCTTCCAAACCTGCCCATACATTATCCCAGGCTGGAGAATCCAGGAGCTGGGAGGAATAATGTTTTCTTTTTCTTTTCTTTGTGCGGCAGTTTAAGCCCATTTTCTCTCCCTGGTTGAAATCAGAAGTGCTGCTTTGTTCTTTAGCTCTTCTGCACACACATTTCTCAGCCCAGAACAGATTTTCTGAGAAAAGACAGATTCTCTTAATTGTCAGCCTTTAAGTGAAGCTGAAGGAGAGGTGCCAGATGCTGCAGGATTTGTGATTGAAGTTGCAAGAAAAAGGAATCCAGGGAAACACTTACGATTGTCTCCTTGGAAAGGCTGAGCTGCTGATCTCCAGCACCCGCTCCAGCTGAGGTGAGGAGCTGCAGCCTTTTCCCTGGATCTGCTATTTCCTTTTGGGTTGTTGCAGTGGAAAATGGGGCTAAGTTGTGACTTTTCCACGCTTTTTGAAGCACCAGATTCTGAAATACTGAGAAGTAGCAGCAGTTAATGGAAGTGGTGGGTCTGCTCTTGTTGTGTTATCATTTGCTGCATTTCTCTCATGGTGCTTCCTGGGTTTTTCTTCCAGAAAAACTTTCTTTCCAGCTATAGGTTCCACATACAGGATAGGGGTAAGAGGAAGATCTGTGTTACAGGTAGGAAAAGCTGTGGATAATGATGGCGTGTTCAGTGTCACGAGTAAGAAAATACAAAACTTAAGACATTCCTTCCTGTCAATTTGACGATAATTTATATTCAGGCATTGGTGAATCTCATCTAAATTCAGATGTGCTGAGGACTCAAATTTAAGAGCATAATTATCCATACTTCAGTTTTCTCCATGAGGCAGTGGGGAAGAGAGACAGGCTTGGATTGTTCTTTGCTGTTCAGGGTTTCTCTGTATTGCCAGGTAAGTGTTCATTACAGCCAGACTTCTAAAATTAGTACCTCTTGGTTCCTGAAGCTAGATGAAATTATTTTGGGGGGCAAAATTGACCCTAGATTTTTTTTTACTGTTTTATTTTTAGGATATGTTAGTTCTTTTTTTTTTTCATTTTCTGTGGTGGTGGTTTATTTGTTAAGTCTCAATTATACTTTTCAGATTGGTCATTGAGACACTGAAATGTTATGACTGTATCCATCCTGCATGATCCAGATATTGTTTTAACTTTTAACCTGGTTTGTCTCTGAGCCAGATCCTTTATTACCTTGCCACGAGTAGATTGGGTGGTGGAAGCTTCCCTAGGCAGGGTGGAAAGGAGAAGCCCCATGTGTGGTGGGATGACTCCATAAAAACCAGGAGCTCCTTTTCTCCTGGGAGGGGCAGTGGGATGACTCCATAAAAGCAGATGCTCTGGGGAAAGCAGAGGGATGGCTCCAGAAAACCAGGAGCTCCTTCCCTCCCAGGAAGGGCCAGCACAGCCAGTTCTGTCTGCCATCCCGCTGGGTCCTGCTGCCCACGCAGCCACACACCTGTGCCAGGTGAATCCCTGTCCCAGCAAGGCTTTATCTGCGGGTTTCAGCAGGGCCCTCTCCACACAAAGAGTTAAGTGTGCAGTCAGAGCTGGGTTTGTTCCTGTTTGTGGCGTGACCTTTGTTTAATGGCTCTCAGACAGGACATGTAAGTGACATAAGAGCGGTTAAGACATTGTCGGACAGACTTTAGCCTGCAAATACAGCGAGGCTTTGGTCATACGTGTATTTATTGCACCTTAAAAACACTCCTGGGGTAGCTGCAGCTTCTGGGGGCTGCTCAGACCTGGGTGGGGGCACTGTGCTGGGGAGCCAGGCTGGTCCCAGCCTCTGCTTTCAGAGCTCTGGCTGTGCTGGCGTGTCTGGAGTCTCACGTGCTGCTTCGCTGTGAACCACTGTTAAAAATAAGGGAAGATTAACCACTTTGCTCTTTCCTAAAGATTGTTTGTTTTGGGGTTGATTTCTCTAAAGCCTCACCAATCTGAGAGAAGCTTTCCAAGGGTAGAAAAGCTTTTGTCTGAGGGAACCTCATCCCAACATTGGAGTTTGCTGAGCCATTGGATCAGTGTCTGTCAAAGATGCAGCAGCAGTTGAAGTTATTGTACTGTTAAAACAATACAGAGATGCTTGTTTAAACCAGGATGTTGTGTTTTAGATAAAAGCACCTCCATGTGCTTTTCATTTGAAAACTTACGGCTTTCTGTGTGTCAGCATCCCGTTATTTGGAGTTAAAAGCTTGTTTGGTGTGTGTGATTGCACCTGTATGGGGTCTGCACCCTGGGAGGTTCAGTGCTGCTTTGGTTTGTTTCTCTGGTACTTGGTGCTGAAAAAGCTGATTATAAAGCTGAGACTGAGGTAAATGAAGTTGTACCCCAGTGAGGTCTTCTCAGTAGTGCCTGATTGAAATGGATCTTTTACTTCTCCTTTGCTTTATGTTAATATTTTTAGAAGGTGGGATTGACTAATCATCGGACAGGTCGAAGGAATTGGCTGATGAACTTTCATTTTTTCCTAGCCTATCCTGCATTTAGCTTTGTCAGATTTTTGTCTCTGATATGCTCTTTTCAGGTACCCATACCTTTGAAACTCTTCCTAGCTGCAGCTCAAAACTCATTTTTTGTTTTTTTTATATTGTTTGATTTCATCCATAATGTGGGAAACTGATGCTGTACCTGTTTTCTCACCTCCTGTGTATTCATGCTTATGTAAGGACTTAGGGGCTAATACATAGTCTTAAAACTGAATTAAATACCTGGTTTCTTCAGGTACTGAGTAGAGTGAGCTCACCTTCCAAACCCAGCGTGCAGGAATTCTGCCTTTCCCATATTTCAGTAGTAAACATCCAGTAATTTCTCTATAAGGAGTACTGTAGCTCTCTTACTGGAAGTCTTCAGACGACTCCAAAACCTGCTGCAGCAGTGAATGCAGTATATACTCCATTGAGTAAATCTTGAGTAGTGACCATAGTTAAAATGTTCGATCTGAGCTGTTGTGACATATTCAAATTCAGGAAAAGAGAAGAGTTTCCCAGCAGGAAAGTTTTTAATGCTTTTCAGCAAGAATGTTGGAATTGCTGCTGTTGCACCCTTGCAGTAAGTTCAGCCCTGAAGACGCAGGAGGTGCTCTCAGAGAAGAGGGATGGCGTGGAGGACTCGGGGTCTGTCTGTCTGTCCCTGTCATGGTGGTTGTGTGAGGGAGGTAAACAGCCCATTAATGAAGTTTACAGATGGAGTTTAATTGGGAGGGGCTCCCAGTGCTGCTCAGGAAGAGAAAAATACACAAAGAGGCAGAGACGAACAATGTGGCCAGGAAACAGTGCGAGGCTCAGCGGGGAAGGAATAGAGCTTCCTTCAACTGACGGGGAGGGGAGAGGACACAGGAGAGTGGATAAAATCATACCAGAAGCCCAGGAGAGAGAAAGAAGGCAAGAGCTGTAAGTATCATGGGGGGAAAAAAGCACACCACAAAGAAGCCCAAACCCCCAAGGTGAGAATTGCCTGTAAAGGCTGGGTGTGGGCAGCAGGAGGGATGTGGTGAAACATCTTTATAGTCTTGAGTGTGTGACATGGTTGCCAAGTGGAAATAAAAGCAGGTAATAACCTACTGTGTGTGCGTGTTATAGCAGAAATTGTATCTGTGATTGCTTAACAGTGTTGACAAAAGTAATTACAGCACTCTACTGGATAATTCGATAAAGTTGACTTAAAAATGCATTGGAAGTTACATACAATACATATGTCATACAGGGTGTACAGTAGCTGGGGTGCTACTCCTTGCTTGGCCTTCTGAGAATATGACACAAGTTTCTGTGGCTGAGTTTGTGTCAATAAACAAACCTATGACGTGCTTTTCTTCCTGTTCATGTGGGGAAGAGTGGTTTCATATTTGTTCTTTGCTTCCACACTGTCAGAGGCCAGTTAAAGTGAAGTGGAATTGTGTTCTGAAGGGTGGTAAAAGTGGTTGAAAGAGTTTGGGAAATGCTTTTTAAACAGGTTTGCTCAGTTTTAAGGTCGGTTACGTAGACACACAGATCTGGATCTGGAAGATAAAATACACCAAGAGCTAAATGTAAAAGAGGAAAGAAAAGCTTTTCGTGGGGTTTGGGGGGAGGCCTTGGCCTCTCCCTCAGGGCCCTGAGCCTTCACTGTGCTCATCCGTCAGCAGCTTTCTGTTTTTTAAGTCACCAGGAATTTTGAACTTGCTCCTTGCCTTTACTTCAAGAATACCTGTTCCCTCTGTAAGGTGGTAAAAAAGAATCTGTGCCCTTTCAAGTGACGTTAGTGCTCATGACTAAATGGGGAACATAATCCACGTGAGTCGGCGCTGCACCTCAGCTCGGGCCCCTGGCGCTGACAGCAGCTTGCAGTCGTCATCCTTGTGACTAAGATCTCAAAATCATCACAAGTATTTTTGTCTTCCAGCAGAGTACCCAGGATATGATGTTTTTATTGTTTTTTGTTTGTTTTTCATGCTCTTGGAAGCCGTCACAAAAGCTGATTCTGTCCTGGCAGGTTTATTGTAGCAAAGCCCAGTCTCCCTTCCCACTGCATTTCTCATTAAAGCCAGCTCAAGCTCCTCCTCGGCTCATTTCTTTAGCTGCTGATGAAAATAAGTGGCTATAACAATGAATTTCCCTCTCAGGGGATCAAAACGTACTGAACACATACCTGAAACCAGAGTGGAAACACAGTGAGTTTAGTAAACAGTTTGAAAACAGCAGGAATGAACTGTCAGTAGGAGTTCCTGTTGGTAAATGCAAATTATCTGTGTAATGAGTTCATTTGATGTCACATCCATGTGGAAACAAACCAGTAGAGTTTATGGGCATCTCCTCTGTCAAACAGTACTGAAGCAGTAACTTCTGGGGGTTAAATCTTTTCATTTCCAGTTGTAGGTCGAGCTTTGGCTGAAGCAAATGACCAGTGTGCCCATTGGCCATCCAAAATTTCAGGAATATGTTAAAAATGGAGTTCTCATTTGCCGGTTAATCTATTTTTGGGGAAGAAGTTTGCTTTCCTTCCTACATATGTTTGGAATATAACAGACATGTTTTAAACCACGAGCTAGATTTTGATTTTTTAGCAGTTTCTTCTAAAAGCAAATGTCATTTAAGGGGAGTATTTTTCTTGTTTAAACTCTGTTTTGGCCGCTTTCTTTTTGGTCCACTGGTGTTTTTTGAGCTTCTGGACTCCTGTTCAAAGTTTAAAGAACAATAACCAGTCAAATGTAAAATAATGTCAATTGAACCAACCGATGACTCAACAGTCAACCCAGTCATCCTGGCCCTGCACCAAATGGACCGAGGCCAAAACCTAAAGTTGGCACGGGTCCCTGTCCCTCTTCTCCATAGATTTGCACTGAAGCAGAGCCCAGGGTGCAACATGTTGGTTAATATTCCATAATGAAGTGCTGCACGTGTAAATGTGTGCCTCCCATTGAGAAAGGCCGTGCAGGGGGAGGGCCCGTCCTGCAGGGCTCCCTGCCGAGGGATGGGAAACAGGGAAACAGGGAAACAGGGTTTGTGCTCCGAGGAATTCAACAGCCTCGCTTGCTTCAGTATCACTCCCCTCTGAACAGAGCTGCCTGGAAGGGCTGGAGAAGGAATGAAGGATGAAACATTCCTTTCTGCTTGCCCTCCCTTCATCTTTGTCGTCTCCTCCTCTTCTTCCTGCTCAGCGTTAAGGTGTTATTTCTACTCTGATATTTGTGTTTGAGTTACATTACTTTTAGTTGCTTTCTTTATATTTCTTCTGATTTTTGTTGTTGTTGTAAAGCAGGAATTAGCTCTGCAGTGCAGCTAAAAGCTTGAACTGGTGAGCAAGTCTGTGTGTCCACATTGATACAACTCCAGGTCCAGTCTACTGTTAGATGTTCTACTGGCAGCAGGAGAGTCTTGATTTTATTGTGTTTTTTCCGAATAGAAGAAATTAACTTCTTAATTAGAAGTCTAAATTTATTTATATCTTGATGATTATTTGACTGTGGAAGGACTATACTGCAGCTTTGAGGCTTTTCAGCCTGGAGAAGGCTCCAAGGGACCTTGAAACCCCTTCCAGGGCCTAAAAGGGGCTCCAAAAGAGCTGGAGAAGGACTTTGGACAAGGAGTGACAGGACAAGGGGGAATGGCTTCCCACTGCCAGAGAGCAGGGATAGATGGGATATTGAGGGTGGGCAGGCCCTGGCACAGGGTGCCCAGAGCAGCTGTGGCTGCCCCTGGATCCCTGGCAGTGCCCAAGGCCAGGTTGGACAGAGCTTGGAGCAGCCTGGGACAGTGGGAGGTGTCCCTGCCATGGCAGGGGGTCTTTAAGATCTTTTCCAATCCAGACCGTTCTGGGATTCTATGATTCCACTGCAGTTTAGTTTAATCTTTCACTGCCTTTCTTTCTGTATCATTAATGTTTTTCCATGTATGTTAGAATCAGCTTTCCAGATGTCTCTCTCCTTTCCTAGCAGCATCATTTTGGCAGCCTGCACACAGTCCTGTGATTGACACGAGCACTGGACACAGCTCACGCTGAGGTCATTAATGGAACAGGTCCTGTTTAATATTTTAAGTTCAGTTCCTCTGGTACAACATTAATTTGTGCTGGAATAAGGGGTCAGATCTGATATATGCTGATGGTGGAGGAACAGCCAAAATGCTGTGGCTGCTCTGAGCTCATGGATCTCTTGTGATCACCTCAGAATATCTCAGTGCAGTTCTGCTGCTGTTGAATTCCAAGTGCTGGCCCATGGAATTGGTGTGTTAAAGGGTCAGTGTTGAGACAATACATTTTTGGGCAGTATCTTGCCTCTTGGTTAGTTTGCAAGGTTCAGAAAACTAAAAACCTGCTTCCAAGAGAGGTAAAGCAGCTCTGAGGCTGCTGAGATCTGAAACAGAACCCCAGAATCCACAGAGATTGGAAAAGACTTTTAATGTTATTGAGTCCAAACTGTGCCTGGTCCCCACGTTGTCCCCAGCCCGGAGCACTGAGTGCCACCTCCAGTCCTACCTTAGACACCTCCAGGGATGGAGACTCCACCCTTTCCATGGAGAAATTCCTCCTGGTGTCCAACCTGACCCTCCTCTGGCACAGCTTCAGGCCATTTCCTCTCATCCTGTCCATGCTCCCTGTGAGCAGATGCCAAATCCCACCTGGCTGTCCCGTCCTGTCAGGGCGTTGTGCAGAGCCAGAAGATCTCCCCTGAGCCGCCTTTTCTCCAGGCTGACACATTTTTTGGGATGCATTGAAAATAAAAAAACCCCTTCAATTCCACTCAGACTTTTGCACTTTATTGTACAGTGCATTATTCTTGCAACTGTCCTGGTCCTGGCTCACCTCAGTCTGTGAGCACCGAGCTTGTCCCTGTGCCTGCAATGTATCTGTGAGACCGAGTCTGTGAAAGGCAGGATTGAGATGATCCACAGGCTGTAAATACAGCTGGATCAAATGGCTATTTTGTCATCCAGCAAAGCATAAACAACTTATATAGCCCAGAATCATTTGACTCCATATTTTTATGTAAAGTTTGTATTTAAGTACGGAGGTTCTGGCTTCTGTCTGGGTCTCTTTTTTTGCTGCCTCTTTATTTAGGGAAGGAAGGGTGCACAATGAAATTAAAAAAGCAGCACAAAGTTTTGGAAAAGTCAGCCTGAACTGATTCATATAGAAATGAATTCTACCCTTGAAGGTAAGACATTTTGGCTCCTTTACTGAAGCACTGTAATAAATATAAAAGTTTAGAACATATAATTTAATTATCATATTCTGGCCATAAATGCTTTAGGTCTGTAGTACATTTGAAATCCCGAGAGCTCTGGCTGAGGTTGCAGCTGCAACATCAATTACCATTTATCCATTCCAAGAAGGCTTTGCCTGTGCCCTTGAAACCTTGACGTTCTGGAGAGGCTCCAGCGGGAGCGCGGCCGCTCCGGCGTCGCTCCCAGCGATGCCAAGATGGGAGCGGGCGCCATTTCACAGCAGGGCCAGGGCTCCTCTGGGGCTGCCAGCAGCTCCTCGCTGCTTCCAGAGAGCTCAGAGTCCCCTCGGCAGGATGCTCCTCAAGGTTTGGGAATAGCCGTGGTGCAGGCTTGGAGAGGGCTGGAAGTGCTGCTGGCCGTGGGTTCGCTCCATGTGTTGTGTTGGGAATCTGCAGATTCCTGTTCTGCTTCCGCGCTGTTGGCGTTTGCCAGCAGTATTTGTTTGACTGTACAAACCCACAAATCCTACAGCCAGCTTTAGTTGCGTGGAGGGATGGTAAAAGGTGTGTTCTGCAGGTGGGGGTGATCCCGAGACTTTGCTGCTTGAGGTCTCTCTCGTATTTTCAATTTTTCTGTCCCCTTAGCAGTCCCCTTAGCAACTTTTACTGTGGCAGGGTTGGGAGGAGGGACAGTTCCTGCCCCTCTGACTGCACACCAGGAGTTTCTTTGCCGTGAGTTTCTGGCTCCAGCAGGGAAGGAAATTTGGCCGTGGCCTTCTGGAGTGACACATCCCTCATGGTGGCATTGTCTTGGCCGTGTCATAGACATGTTGCACGATACGAGACCGTTAGTTCAAAATCTGATTTCCTGGCTTATCAGGGTTTTTTCAATACAGTGTTTATCTGGGTGTGCGATAAAGGAAACCGTGTTAATCGTCCTGGTTCTCAGAGCAGCTGGAAACCAGAAGTGCTGGGGGCTTTTATTTGTAGGCTGTGGTTAAATACTCCAAAGTAGATTTTTCATTTGTTACAGCATCACTGAGGACATGCTTGTCATCAAGAGCAGCTCTCCTACCAAAATCATCCAGGTCTCCATTTTAAACAGAAAATAAGAAAGAGAACTGAAGAATAGGTGGGTCTGTAAGGAAGTTATGTGGGGGGAGGATTTGTGGCTCTATGAGAAGTCAACACCCCAGGACACCTTGGCTTGGGATCTGTCACCATGTGGTTTGTGCCTGTGGCAGTGGCTCTGTGCCCCAGCCAGCAGGGCTGGCTCTGTGTATCCAAAGTTCAGGCAGCCTGGGAGGAAAACCTGGGTTCTTACCAATTTGCAGTCTCTTCAAAATGAAATGAAAACATTTCAAGAGACAGAAGAAACCAATGGTTCAGGTTCTCAGCAATATGCCTTTCTGGAATTATTTCCAGTTGGCAAACACAGTTCTATTTTAATAGACGTGACAAGTCTAGTGTCAACAGCCTTGGATTAAAATTTTTTCCTGCTTGAACTGAAAACTACTGCCATGCCTAAGAGGATATAAAAATAATTAATAGTTTCTCTAGTTAATGAAGAAATAAATAAACAATTCAAAAAATGTAATCAGGCAGTGTCCACAGCCTAGTGTTTACATTGTTCTCATTGCTGGAAGATAAGGAGGAGGACCAGATGGCAATGACATTGAAAATGGTTTCTTTACTCCTCGTGTGGTGATATCACTTACACCAGTGAGTAACTTACTTTTAGGAGTATGTTCCCAGTAGTTGGTTCAGTGGAGCTGCAGAGCCAGGATGTGTGGTGGGCCACATTTGGGGGTGTGGGTGTGTCAGGAGTGAACTCCTCTTTGGACAGATTGTGGTCCAGGCTGACGTCCCTTCTATGCACTGATGAAAAGAGGTGCAGGCTGTGGGCTGGAAATGGTCAGTAATTTTGTTTCCTGAGAGTGTTCCCCTTGTCCTTGTCACGCTAGCGTTGTTTTTCATAGGATCAGAGACTCATGCAGTGGTTTTCAGTTGGGAGGGACTTTAAGGATTATCCTGTCCCACCCCTGCCATGGACAGGGACACCTTCCCCTGTCCCAGGCTGCTCCAAGCCCTGTCCAGCCTGGCCTTGGGCACTGCCAGGGATCCAGGGGCAGCCACAGCTGCTCTGGGCACCCTGTGCCAGGGCCTGCCCACCCTCCCAGGAAAGGATTTCTCCACAATATCTAATCTAAACCTACTCTTGAAAGTTCAATAATTTTGTGATTTTCATTTAATAATGCAAAGTAACAGGAGGATGATATATTTTTAAAATTATGTCAGTATATGTTAGTACATTAGTATATGTTAGTGTTAGTAGCTTCAGCACATGGGGCTGTCCCTGTGTGTGTGTGTCCCTGTCTGTCCGTGTGTCCTTTCCGTGTGTCCCTGTCTTTCCGTGTGTCCCTGTCCGTGTGTCCCTGTCTGTCCGTGTGTCCCTGTCTGTCTGTGTGTCCGTGTCCATGTTTCCCTGTCCGTGTGTCCTGTCCGTGTGTCCCTGCTGTCCAGGCTGGGCTGTGCCTGTCCCCCAGCAGGGCCCTGGTTCAGGAGCCCTCCCCAGAGGTGTTGGCACACCCGGCCATGCTGCAGGTGACCCTTGAGCTGGGGTTGAAGTCTCTGGTGAATGATTAACACTGGAATGGCTTTAGTTTGATTTCTGCAGAGCTCATTGCTGGGCTGGCATCCTCGTTAAGCCTTTCCATTTTGCCCCCTTCATTAAGGTTTCCCATTTCACCCCCTTCGTTAAGGCTTCCCATTTTGCCCCCATATGTTCCCTTGACTGGAAATGATAAACGCATCCATGCAAATAAATAAAATCAGTTTTGATATTAATAGTTTCTGAAAAATATATGAGAATGTACTAAGTTTAGTACCACCAACCAATAGCTTGCCTCCCAAAATGAAATTTAATCAAGGTTTTTACAGATGAAAACCTGAAACTTGGGTGGTTTTTTCCTCTCTCATCTATGCTGCTTGATTTTTATCTAGATAAGGCTCCTAGTTTATTAGGGTTTTGTTGAGTTGAAAGCAATTTCTGTAAATACCGAAAGGTGTTCTACTGTTATATTATCTCAGAGTATAATTTCCCTGCCTTACCTCTTCCTTAGGAAGTGGTCATTTGCCTTTTACTGTGTATAACTTTATAGATGAGAGATTTATTTTAAATGTCAGCCGGGTTAGCTGTGGCTCCTGCAGGAGCCCTGCTGCCCTGCAATCCCTCCTGGTGGTGTTTTACAAGCAGGGCTGTCTGGCAGCTCTCCACACGGTTAGTAAATATTGCCCTTATCTGATACAGCCAGGCTGGGAAGATATGCCTGCAGCCCGGATTAGATTGCTGGCTACTGCTTTATTAATCAATGTAATCATTTATTTTTAGTTTTTGAAATCATATCATCTGTTTTCTTTCTCATATTACATTTTCTGTGGTGCTGGTACAGAAAATGAGCCCTGTTTAAAAATTAAAGTTGACTGAAAAGTTTCAGTGGAACATGTTTGGCACTGTCATGGTTTCCCTGACAGCTGATGAATGTTTCCTTAAAAATGCTTTTGTCAGAAATTTGAGAGGTATAAAGAGTTTTATTTTTGTATCTAAATTAGCTGTCTTCAAAATTATACATAGAAAGGCGTTTCCATCTTTTTCTGGTTTTAATAATTTTAATGAAGCAAAGTTCTCAAGTTACATATTCCTTGTTTAAACTCATAGCTCCCAGCCTGTACTTCAGTGTTTAATCTGAGATATTTAGTCTTAGAAAAGGACCTACTGAGCCTGAACCTTTAGAGAAAATAAGGCATCTTAGAGTAGCCAGACAATGATTGCTGCTTGTAGAACGGGTATTGCTTGGTTTTGAGGTAAGTGTTGGGTTTTTTAATCAGGTTTTTTTGCATATGACAGTCTAAAAGTAGAGAAATAAATTGCTTTCTCCAAATGTATCAGTGAGCTGGGGAGAGAAGAAAAAAAAATGAGAAGAAACTAATATGTGTATCACATGAAAGGAAGCAAAGCTTTGAGGTCAGAATTACTTGTCTGATGATTAGACAGGAAACCTGTGAGAGAGCAAAGAACCAAGGATGACTCTCAAGGCTGAGGTTCTGCTCTGGTCTCTGGGCTCCTGAAATCTCCATGGAGCAGCAGACCTGGCCAGAGCCAGCACAGCAGAAATAGATGTGAATCCTCAGCTTCCTTCCCCATGAGGTCTGCACTCCTGCAGCCCCACAGCCAGGGCCCAGAGAGGACAGGACAGTGCCCCTCCACCCTCCCAGAGCTGTTCCTAGAGGTCTGTGCACTTGAGGAAGGCAGGCCTGCTGAGCAGAAAGCAAGATGAGCCTGTAATTAAAGATGCCTGTTCCTGTGGACATCGAATAGGTGGGACTGGCTTGAATTACATTCTGCCATGGCTTGGATGCTGAGGGCTGGGTTGTGCAACCAGAGGGGGTTTATTAAAGCTCGCTGCTCTTTAAAAAAAGACAGATTAGTTGGGAAAGCCGTGCCGTGGCTGGTGAACAGGGATGCAGCCCATGAGTGAGCACTGCTGCAGCTGACAGACACGTTGTGGGGGCTGGCAGCCTCGTGGCAGAGCCGTGGAGGAGACGTGTTGCAGCATTCCACAGATACTTGCTGAACACAGAGGAGAGATGTGACAGATTTGAGTTCTTTCCCAAGTTCTGGAAAGAAGCATTCTTCCCTCTGGGAAAAGAGGGGCCTTTTTCTTCCCTTTTTCCTCAAGTTTGACTCATTCTCCTTCATTCCTGCTGCCAGCCTTTCCTGCTGAGGGCTTTGCACCACCCTTGTTCTGGTCTTACTCTGCTGTCCTCTTCCCACTGCTCTTCCAGCACGTTGAAGCTGTGGCTGTGTTCCTGTCTGGTGTTTTCCCCTCTGCTCTGAGACACAGCTCAGCCTCTCCCCAGCTCAGACACTGGTTTGGGGGGTCTCCACATCCCTTAGCTCTTTGCCTGCCTGTGCTGTCTCATTTTTTCCCCCCAGCGCAAGTAATTTTCACTTCTTCCTGCCTTCTGATTCCATTTTTGTCAAAGTGAGAACTTCATTGACACATTTATTCTGGTTTGACTTTGATCCTTCTGTAATTGAGTGGGAGGATCCTGCTCCTTGTCTTTTGATTGCCTCAATCCCTGTAGGAAAGAACAAACACAGTGGCCAAGTCCTTTGGCTCACGGGATGGGCCATTTCTCAGGTGCTCTCTGGGGATGGGACATATGGACCTGTGCAAAAGCAGAGCTCCCAGGCGTTGGAATGTCTTAATTTGGGATGGAATTTTAAGGTTTGCGTGAGCGTTCTGGAGCTGTGGGGTTTTTTTTAAATGTGTGACCAAATCTGGTCAGACTTCCTTGAGGAGAGGAAAAGGAATTTTCCATGCAAAAGCCGTCCCACATACAAATGTTAAGCCCACATCAGGGAACATAGATGGTCTGGAGAGTTTCCAAAGAGAGGCACCAAAACCTTAAATAAAAGTGTCATTTTTCTAGCTTCATCAGGAGAGTGACTGGAACCCTGGTGAACAGGATTTTCTGTGAAAATCAGTTTCAAGTGAAGCAGGCAGTATAGAAATTGTGTTTTAGGAGTTTAAAATTTGGTTGGAAATCACAGAATGGCTGAGGTTGGAAGGGACCTCTGGAGATGATCCAGTCCCACCCCATACCAAGGCAGGGTCACCCGGAGCAGGGGACACAGGAACGTGTCTGGGTGAGTTTGGGATGTTTCCAGAGAGGAAGACTCCGTGACCTCATGGACAGCTGTAGCAGTCTCTGCCACCCACCATGGAAGGAAGTTCTTCCTCATGTGGAGGTGGATGGGGTCAACAAGCTGGGCCTTTCCAGGGCTGTGGGGCAGTGCCGTGGTTGGGGCTGCAGCTCTGTAGGATCAGCCCCTGAGCTCTGGCCCAGCACTGCTGGGTCAGCTCCGAGGATTAGGAGCAGCTCCAAGGTGATTACGATGGATTGTTTGTTATTCTCACAGGGATTTGGTTTTTTTCTTAACAAAGCAACCCTTCGTTTGTAGCTGGGCTGGGTGTTTACATCCAGATCCTAAAGTGAGGAATATTTCTCACTCTTCTCCTAAACTGCTGGGGTGAAATGATCACTTGTTACTGTGAATATTTGTTACTATATGGCCCAATTTGCACAGCTCCTTGCATAACAGTATCCCAGCAGAAAAGCCAGTGGAGGTGCTGGGAAGGGAGCCCTTGTGCAGACTGCAGGGAATGTGGTAGTAATGGAAACAATATGGAGTAAGAACGTGTTTTAAGAGTCAGTCTTAAAGGCTGGGATAATTGTGCAAGAAACTTGGCTTCAGAAACGTGTAAGGGAAGGAATCTTGATGCAGCCAAATAGGCTGTGAAAAATCCATACAGCTTTCCTTGGATCTGACAGAAGTCCTTGTTTAACTGTTTCTGGTGTGCTCTGTGGGCAGAACTGTCCCACCGAGGGTGAGGACAAGCCATTCCTGGCAGGTACGATCCTTGTGTTCGCCTCTGTCCCAACTAAAGGTATTTTTCTGCTTTGTTTCAGCCCTGGAATGAGGTCAGATGTAAGCTCTTCTCCATCCACAACCTCAGCAACCACGGGACCACCTCCCAAGCTCTGCCTGGTGTGCTCTGACGAGGCCTCCGGGTGCCACTACGGTGTCCTGACGTGTGGCAGCTGCAAAGTGTTCTTCAAAAGGGCAGTGGAAGGTAGGACCTGCTTATAAACATAAAATCCCCATGCATATCATCCTTTTTCAAGCCCAGCATCCATGGTTTTGCTAGAATCCTACTGAACATCCCATCCATTAGATCACTGATCTTGTCATAGTAAATCACATTGATAATGGTGCATTATCTAAAGCATGGATTCCATTCACATTGATAAAATGCTCCCATTCACTCTGTGTAAAAGAATTTATTGTTGCCTTGGCTTTTGTTCTCTTTCATTTTCTTTCACTGTTGTTTTTGTTTATTCATCCCATTTTTATACAGATATTTGTCTTTGTGCAATAGATTTGTAAAGTTTGTGATTTTTTAATTTAAGGTTAGTTGGTTTGTGTAGAAAACGTACATGGAACTCAGTAAATCTGTTGTGTGTGAGGTTATTGTAATTTTATAGTTGTTCCTGTAAACAGTGTTGGTTGAATTGCATCCATGTCCCTGGGTGTTACTTGCAGGGACACTGGGTACCAGGGATGTGTGTGAGATTGGATCACTGAGATTTCTCTCTAGTTGTGTTTAGAGAAAATCTTTCTGGAAAACTAATGTGAATAAGGACTGTATGATTTTTGGATGCATCAGTAGCCATTTTGTAAGGGGCTAGGTTGTTCCTCAAGATGTGACTCTGGTTCAGTATCACATGCAGAAAAACTGGAGCATATTCCCAGTGCTTCTGTTAAGATGGTGACTCTTCAGGTCTGAAGAACATTGTTCTTAGTTCTGGCCCTCAGGGTTTCCTGTCTTGTGCCTTCCTCGTGCAGCCCTCACTGAACCAGGCTCTTTCTGCTGACATTTGTGCGAGTTGGGGTCACTGGAGGAGAGGGAGGGCTGTTTGACAAAGACAAGGCACCATTCAGTCCTCAGAAGCAGCACTTTCCCCCAATTCCTGCCTCACCAGGTGCCATGGGGAGCTCTGTGGAAGGGCAGAGCCTCTCAGAGGGATCGGGAGAGTCAAGTTCATGTTGTAGTTTCTGTTGGTCACAAAGAGGTGCTGGCTCTGGGGGAGCTGAAGTATGGCAAGGCAGTATCAGCCCAAGTGCAAAGCAAATAATCATCTGTACCTTTGATTAAAACATGGTCACCAGAGATCCCTCAGAGGACAGTTTATAAGGCAGCTGGACGTGTGCCATAGCCATGAGTTTGCCTGTTCTCAAGCTTAAATAAATCACAAAAGTATTGATACAGGAAGGAATCACCCCAGTGATTCCTTTTGGTTTTGACACACCATAAATTGACTGTCTTGATACTAAAAATATGAGCTGGCTTGTGGCAATCAGTTCCTCAAGACTCACCTCTGCTTCCATTTTGATTGTGCCACAAATTATCCCACGTTTCACAGAATCCCAGCATCATTAAGGTTGGAAAAGACCCCTAAGATCAGCAAGTCCAGCTGTTGGTTGATCACCATGTCAGCTGGGCCGTGGCACCAAGGACTGAGCACCCTAAGCCCTTCCATTAGATGACATGGATGTTTGCAGGACCACTTCCAGGATCCATTAGTCCTAGTCCTCACGTTAAGGAACAAATAATTTGGTTTTGTCTTTTATAGGCATTTTTCTTATTGGGAACACATGTAAAAAGAATTTGTTTCTGCAATATCCTTTTTATTAGTGGCTGCCAGGCACCTGTTAGTGTTCAGATCAAGCTGACTCTGCACACTCGTTATCCGGCCTTTAGCCAAAGCCCTTTTTTCCACCTTTGCCTCCAGGCCTGTATACTGTGGCAGAAATAGTCACAGAAACTGGAAGTGTCAGTGTCTAGAAAGCCAATATAAAATCCATTTTTTCAGCAAAGAGTAGAAGAGGAAGGGTGAAGGTGGGACAGCAGCCGTCGATTTCTGTGCAGTTCTTCAGGCAGACAGGCCTTTCTAAGGAGCCCAGGCTGGCCAGAGATAGCTTTTTCTAGTTCTCATTTCCTGGTGTTTCAGAGCCCAGAGCCCTCGTGACTGAGTTTCTCCAGCTCCAGCCCTGCTCAGCTCCCAACACTTCACCCAATGTACCAACCTGGATCCTCTCTCCGCTCCTCCCCACCTCCGCTCGCCTCGCCGAGCTCCTCACACCTCCCTCCCTGCAGACTCCCCAGCACCTCTCCCTCCTGCTCTGCTCCACATTGCCCTTGTTCGTCAGCAGCTTTCATTCCATCTTCCAAAGTTCTTTGTCTGCAATTCCCAGCCTTTTTCTAGGCTGCTGTGCTCAAATGGGCGCAGAGCTGTTGGTGTCACAGTGCGTCAGAGCCCTGGTGCCAGCGGGGGCTGTGGGCACGGGGATGGGGGTGGGATTGGCTAACCTCCAAAAAATACCCCTGTGTGCCCCAGATCCCCCTGGAAACATCTGCATTGGCTCACTCCTGGTTTTTACCAGAGTATTTGTGGAGTATCTGGGTTTGAGCAGCAGGGAGAACCAAAGTTCATTCCTTTGGCCACTGGCACATCCCTGGGCAGCATGTGGACGTGGAGCACCAGCTTCCCTTCATTTTCCCCCAAAATGGTCATGTGACAAGAGGGCTTTGAGATAAATTAATGCAAAGAAAGGCAAGAATAGGTGAGCAGTAAATACAAGAAACCAGGCACTCAGGGAGAGGAAGCTGTTTGTTAGGAATAAAATGGAGCAGCTCAGGAGAATCCTCACCTGAAGTGTCTGCATTGATGTGTGGAACTGTGATCTCATCCAACAGCGTGGAGGGACATGGAACTGTTGTCTCTGCTCCACTTCAGTGCCAGCACGTGGGCATCAGTTCATGTTCCATGTGTGTTTCTGTGTGTTAGGATGCTAATGGCAACCAGTATGGTGAGTCGATGATCTGTTGTCTGAGTTAATTAAACACAAAGCTGGCACAGGGGTCAGGAAGGCTCCTCCTCCCCGAGTGGAAGAGGTAGGAGGGTCATTGAGAAAAACATTCCTTGGAATATCAACTTGAGACACTTCACAGGAGAAGTTTGGCCAAAGCCATAGGAATGAACTCTGCATGCCCATAATTTTCACAGCTGACTTGTAAGAAATTCCTTCTCCAAGCTGTTTTCCTGTGAGAAAACTCTTGGACTCTGTTGTTAATAACTCAGTTTTGGAAAATCTATTTGTTTCTCACAATATTGTACTGACAGTACTTTGCAATACGGTGTAAAAGCTCAGGCTGCAGCTTTCTGCCCTCTGGAAAAACATGCTCCTTGACCCCTATGTGGGAGAAGGGTCTATTCTTTGGTAATACCTTTCCCTAAATAAGTTACAGTCAGACATTCATTCACATAACTCATATAATTAAGAATAGATACTTCTGTTTCCCTGCTTTAAACAGCTAAGAAACGCAGTTATTTTAATTTATGTACTTGTCATATTTTCAGAGCCAGTTTTGTTCTGAGTCTGTGAATCCATAAAAGTGTCAGAGAGTTAGGTTTGTCCGGGTCAGGCTGTAAGTTACAGGAAGGTTTCATGACTGTCCAGCTCTGTGTCTCTGCTCTGTAGAAATGTTTACAAGTGTTTTCTCAGAACGTGTTTGTGCTTATTATTTATGTCTCTTGTCAAACTATTTAGAGAAATGGGAAACGTGCTGTAGAAGATGGCTTTGGTAAATGCGAGGGGAAATAGTTTTAAAAATAGAAGTTAACAAATAGAAAATAATATTTCTACCTAAATGTATTGGCTTTGAGGTCTAAGTATGAGAAATGGGTTTGGATGTGTGAAGTCAGGTGGATACTGATGTTTTTGCAAGGCACACAGTGCAGCAAGCGAAGGTTTCCTGTAGTCCTTGCTGTCTGGAATGCCTTCCTCCATCCTGAAGGGATGGCTGAGTGGGGTCTGTGCCATGGGGAGCTGATGCCTGTCTGTCTGTCTGTCCCAGGGCAGCACAATTACCTGTGTGCCGGCAGGAACGACTGCATCATCGACAAGATCCGCAGGAAGAACTGCCCCGCGTGCCGCTACCGCAAGTGTCTGCAGGCGGGCATGAACCTGGAAGGTAACACACACACACAGCCTGGCAGGGGACACTGCAGTCTGTGCTGCATCTCGTGGGCATTGCAGCCACGGACAGCAGGGTTTGTGCTCAGACTGCTCCTGTCTGTGCTCACCTGCTGTCTCTGTGTGGTCAGCATGAGCGTGTCGCGCACGCCGCAAGGGTTATTTGTTTCTCATTGCTCTCAGCACAAATGTCTCGTGGCTTTTTCTTGGAATGTGGGATAGATAGCAGAACTCTTGGAGAACGCCTGGAGGGAGGTGTAACACGTGTAGGAGGGTGTGCTGTCTGGGTGACCTGACACTGAGACCGTGAAGGACAGGGATGGGAGTGGGGATTGCATCTTCCAGCTGAAGAAAATTGAAGTGCTTTTGTCCATGCCGTGGATACTTCTTAAATATATCTGTCAAAATTTCTCTAGAAAACGTTAGTTAAATTTAACATACCACCACATCGTTGTTCTCTGCTGAGTCCTGAGTGACTCGTGAAGATCTGAAGGCCACATCAACCAGAGATTTAGCAGCGGTTGTAAAATAGCATAAAACACTTTTATTAGTGTCAGCTTCATTTTATGTTTGCTATTTTTCCGTGAGCAGCAGAGATTAACACAGCACTTACTAGTGCAGTTATCCTGGTGGTACTTGTATAATCAAAATTGTCAGATAAAATAAAAATGTCAAAGATGTATTTGTCAGCTCCAAGGATGAACAGAATTTCATTTCAGTCAGTGATAATATCCTTGGTGAGGTGTAAGTGATAAGTTAAAGAGATCAATGAAGCACAGAGTGGCGGCTGTGTTAGCACGTCCTTCCTCTTCTGCTCCCAGCCTCCCTCAGGACACAGCACCACATTTCCTGGGCTGCAGGGGACTGGACATGCCCTTCCAGGCACATCCCCTCTTCAGGGATGCTGCTGCTCCATTTGTTGAGCTGTTGTCATGATCTGTATGCAGGAGAGGAGGCTACAGCCAAAACCTACAGTAGTGGGTTCTGAAATAAATCCCTGGAGGACATGGATGGTCAGTGAGTGTCTCCCAGGAGCTGGGTTTGGGTTTTGGACACTCCCAATGGGCTGGACCTCATCCTTCAGAGGTCAGAGCAGGACAGGCCAGTTGCCTGCTCCTGGTGTCCATGGGGACAGGTCACTGCCCTGCCAGTGTGGCTGGGAGCAAGGACACCTAACAGCAGAGCCTAAAGGCACTTTAAATAATGCCAAACCCCACAGGTTTGGTTTTGAGGTGGAAAAGAATGCATTTTGGTTAAGGTTGATTGCTATTTTTTTCTCTTCACAGCTGTTTTCAAAATACATCTGTGATACTCATATATTTATCTATGTGACGAAGTGCTCTCATAGTAAGGAATAGTTCTTTAGCCATCAGGTTTAGTACTCGCATTGTAAGCTTTTCCTTCCTGCAGCACTTTCAGTGGACACCAGTATTGCTGTCTGTGGCTCTAGGACACGGAATCAGAGAATTGTGGAAAGCTTTGGGCTGGGAAGGTCCTCGGAGCTCACCCAGTGCCACCCTCCCCATGCCCAGTGCAGCCTGGCCCTTCCTGCAGCACACAGAATGCAGTGGGGTGACGTCAGGCTCTTGTCATCTCTCCACACGTAGGTTGGAGCCCTGCCAGCCTGGCCTGTCTGGATTTTGGCACAGAGAATCCTAGAGAAGAGTGAGGTTTTGGAGGATGGATTTTGTTATATAAGTTGTTGGAGAGGATAGGGAGAAGGAGGCTTTTATGGCTGAGAGGGAAAAGGAATGGAGACTCAGCAGCACAAAATGGAAGAACCCAGGTAATGTGAAAGGGTGAAAAACACCCTGAAAACAAGGATTTTTGGGACAGATCTGAACAGATGGAGAAGTGGTCATGCAGAAAAGCAAACTGGGAGGCAGCATGAAGGGCAGAAGAGACTAAAATCCAGTTTCTTTTATCTTGTCTACTTTAGGCTCACAGTTCAGGAATGACTGTTGTTTAAAAGAGAATTAAATTTGCATGTTTTTTAGACAGTAATTTCTTTTTGAAAAAGAGTCCCCAGCTGCATCCTCAGTGCATAAACAATGGTTATAGCAAACCAGTGAATGGCCAGAAGAGATCTCAGTATCCAGCCCATCAGTCCTTGGGCCCCTTGCACTCACCTGACTTCTTGCTGGACTTTTTCCAGCTTTGGTCATCCCTCAGTTTCCAGTACCTACTGTGGATTTCACTGTTAGGTATTGGGTACAAAACTAATTTATTTTTAAATTAATGACTTCATTCATTCATTCTATTGTGCAGCATTTTAATTGATCTGTTCTTGTCCTGAGTTAAAAGTGGCCCTTTCTAGTCACTTGATAATTTTCTATTAGTCTTTTTTACCATAAAATCATTGAGGTTGAGAAAGACCTCAAGTCCATCAGTCATCCCTTTGGCCCTGCACAGCATCCTTTTCTGGAACTTTCTTTTTTCTGTTGCATGTTTTTTGGGGCGTAGGGGACTGGAAAAACATCAAACTATCAAAGCTGCAGGTACCAGAGATTTACACAGCACAATGATGATATTTTGTTCTCCAGCCTTTATTTCCTTGAGTTCTCATTTCCGCTCCCACCGTTAATTGGTGTTCCTTGGCACCCTTTCTCTTTGTGATGTGCTGGAAGAAAAGATTTATTGTTAGCTTTTATGCCTGTAAAAAAACGGTCTCATAATTTTTTTTGGCTTTTCATACCACATTTTACAGTTAAACTTGGCAATTAATTAGTTTTTTCTGCAATCTTCACTTGGAATTTATTTCAATTTTTTGAGGAATCTTTAGTTCTTTCTAATTCTTTGCCCTGCTCTGCCTGCAGTGGGCTGGTTCTGGCTGCCAGTTCAGGAGGGCAGTGCCTGGTGCCCGTGGGGGTGGTGGCAGGTCCCTCTCCCACCTGGCTCAGGTGCTGGGGCCATCTGCCCCCAGGCAGGGAGGAGGAAGCCTCTGCAGCCTGATAGATGCCAGACTGCAGGAGGTTGGGGCTTCGGGGGGTTTTGTTTGTTTGGAACAGAAAACCTTGGATGCTTTTCTCTCCGTGCTGAGTTTATCTGTGGGGGTTATCTCCTGTAACGTGCCTTAAGGAGCTGGCTGTAAATTAGTGGTCTTTTTATTATTTAAAAATTAATTGCAAAGAAATGCATTATCTCAACCTCCTTTTTTTTTTTTTTTTTTTTTTTTTTTTTTTGTTCAATATTCNTTTTTTTTTTTTTTTTTTTTTTCTGAGGTACAGCTATATATCTAAGTCAGGACTGGTAACAGGCTAATAAAAATTCTTACATAATTGTCTTATCAGATCTGTTTATTTTGATTATAATTTTATCAGGCTTTCTGGGCTGGAAATACTCCATCCAGGTGTCTGCAGGAAGCTGAAGGCATGTGCTTCTAAATTTAAGTCAGAGTAGTTCATTTGCTCTTCAGAACACGGATAATGGGGAAGAAAAAATATGAATGGATTTTGAAGCAGCCATTTCAAAATTGAGACAAGAATAACAAGAAGCTGGTTGCTCCAAGGAAACAACTGTTGCTATTCCCTCATGGCAGGCTTGGCACATGTGGCCAGTCTACAAAACTTTGGGAAAATGCAATTTATACGAGGTCTGTAGAGGATTCCTTGTCTTTGGCAGTTGTTTCCCAGAGGCTCTGTTGCAGCCAGAGGGAGAGGCGGCTCCAGGAGCGGGTTCTGTGCGCTGGCACTGTGGGATTGGTGCAGTTTGGGTGCTCAGGGACCCTGAACAGGTCAGGAGGAACTTGGAATGCACGACCACGTTACGTGACGCTTTCATGGGCTACAGATTGATCTCGGAAGTTCCAGAGCAGAAATCAATTAATTAACTGAGGCAGCCAGGGAAGGAGCTGGGCCCGTTTGGTCGGCGTTAAACAGCGAGTTCCGTGTGGCTGCCTGCATCCAGGAGAGCCAGAGCCAAGCAGGAGACTCCATTAGGGACAAGATGCTAATAAAATTGTTGCTCCAACTTTTTGTAGTTTACAGTTAACATCTCTGTGTGATATTTTATTTTTTTGGCAAATGAGTTTTATGGTTTAATTACGCAGCAGTGATTTATATGCAAGAGAGCTGGCAAGAGAAAAAGCTCCTCCTGCCCAGCATTTAAAAAAAAAAAACTATTTTCCCTGGCTTGAGAGAGCCAATAACTTCTTACCCATTAAATATTTTTTTCCTTTCTTGTGCCTAGTTTCTATGCTTGGTATTTAAAGGAACTTTCAAATTGTGCAGGCCTGCAGATATTTCCAGTGGTGGGATTTTGCCTTGTATTTTAGGGTCAGTCTTGTAAGGTACCTGCAAACATCACTGAACATTTTGAAGCATTGGCCTAAATGTGACTTTTATTGAAATGTAGTGTTACTTTCACTGGAAGTTTGCTTGGAATGAGCACGAAACTCCCAACTTCGCAAACAAACGCCGTGCAGGTTTCACTGCCCTGCTGCCAGCTGTGCTGGGAGGAGAGCAGCCTTCCCTCTGCTGTGTTTATCTCTGTGTTTATCTCATTTCCACGCCCTCACCTGTGGCTTTCCCCACCCTTTGCAGCCCGCAAGACCAAGAAGAAGATCAAGGGGCTGCAGCAGGGCGGCGCGGCGGGCGCGCGCGAGGCGCCGGAGGCGGCCGGCAACAAGAGCATCGTGCCCGCGTCGCTGCCGCAGCTGACGCCCACCCTGGTGTCCCTGCTCGAGGTCATCGAGCCCGAGGTGCTCTACTCGGGCTACGACAGCTCCCTGCCCGATTCCAGCTGGAGGATCCTCTCCACGCTCAACATGCTGGGCGGCCGCCAGGTGGTCGCTGCGGTCAAGTGGGCAAAGGCGATCCCAGGTAATGCACAGACACGGGGAGTGCTGCCCGTGTTGTCTCCTGTAAGGAGCTGGCTTTAATTAGTGGTCTTCTTATTATTTGAAAATTAATTGCAAAGAAATGCATTATCTCCTTAGGTTCCTGTTGAACCTAAATCTGCCTTTGTTTTCCTTCAAAGCTGTACAGATGAAGTGTTGGTATTAGCAGGACTTGTTTGTGGCTCAGGCACTTCCGGAGCAGAAAAGCAGAAAAAATTGCAGATGCAAACATTTATTTACCACAATTAGGTCATTTTACTTGAATGCTTTGACCACTGAATATTAAAATTCTTATTTAAATGGGTATTTGTTGTAAAAGTACTACAGAGAACTGCGTGTATTAGCTCTATCTCCAGCTGAGATTCACAGAATGCCAGAGTGGTTTTGGTTGGAAGGGACTCTAAAGCCCATCCAGTGCCACCCCTGCCATGGCAGGAACACCTTCCACTGTCCCAGGCTGCCCCAAGCCCCAGTGTCCAACCCAGCCTTGGCCATTTCCAGAGATCCAGGGGAAGCCACAGCTTCTCTGGGCCATAAACAATTATTTCTTGAATATTTTTAGCAATGAGATTCTCTTGACTTCTGCAGCCTAGCGTCACTGTGTTGGCTCATTAGGTCTGCATTCGTGGCTGGAGCTTTCCTGACTCCCCCTCCCTGTCCAGCTCCAGGGTGGAAGTCAAGGTGTTATTTTCTTTCCAGCTCTGTTCAAACTGACTCTTACCTGGGCAGAGAGGGAGGTTTGCTGCTATTTTGGCTCCCACCTAAAGACTCAGTGAGACACGCAAGGAATGATGTCACATCTCAGCCTTGGACGTGACACGTGGCATCTGTCTTAGAGAGGCCAGGGCCAAGGGGAGCTGGAGATGTTTGTTCCTACAGAACAAAGCCCAGTGTTTATCTCCCTCTCTCCCTGGTCAGTGCTGTTCACTACCTGTTCTCAAAACCCCTGGCAAAAACACCTCCATGACGCATAGGTTGCCCAAAAATAACATCACAGAACAGGTCTGCCAAAAAAAAAAAAATAGAATAAAGCCCGATAATGAGATTTATGAGTCATAACTGTGTCTCTTTGAGCAGAGGAAATAAATTAACAGTGGGAAAGAAAGGCTGGAAAACTCAAATACACCTATGTCCAGCAGAGATGTGACTGGAGAGATTTGTGTGGGGTCTGGCTGACAAGGTGGGGCAGGTTGGACAAGTTGGATTCAGTGATCTTGGGGGACTTTTCCAACCTCAGTGATTCTGGCATTCTGTGTCAGGGCTGTTTGCACTGGGCACTTGTGCTGAATTAGCTCAGTCTGCTCTAGGAGAGGCTCACATGCACACACTTCCTTCTGGGACAGGTTTTTGGGAGACCATCTGGTGTTCCCAGATCCAGATTTAGATTCCGTTTTATAAAACACTTCTCTGTTCATCATCTCTCCTGAGCAGTTTTTGTAATTAGCCAAACCCTCCAGGTTAGAGCTTATACTCTCAATGAAAATGCCAATCTTCTCTTTAATAGCCACATTAATAGCAACTGTTCTTATCATTTTTATCTCCTTTCTTTTGTTTGCTGAGGTGGTTCCTCCTGAGTGTTTAATTTGTATATCCTGCTCCTGGTTGTAGCCCATCAGCCATGCTGACAGCACGCCAACATTCCTTGCCAAACCCTTTAGTTGGGATTTCAAAATAATCTTTTCCTGGGGAGGGTTTGAGCACAGATTTCAAGGTTTGACCCAAAAAAGACTGGAATCACTTTGGAACCCTTTCTTTGTATTTTAGGGGCTGGTCATTCCTGGTGACTCCAAAGCCAGGGGCTGTGTTTAGACCCACCAAGTTTGTTACACGTTCATCCACTGGCTCTGTCTGTTGGCACAGCTTCAGGAAGCAGCTCTTTAGATGTTATGAGCTCTTTAGATGTCAGATGCTTAATAAAAATAGATAAAATCAACTTGTATTCAGGCTCTAATAATGGCTCTGTATGGCACGATGGTTTCTTGGTAAGTGTAGGCTGCATCTGATAGGAGCTGGTGCTGCAAATCCAAAGCTGGTGGCATTTTCAGACTCGTGGAGGGACCAATTGTCAGGTTTTACTCATTTCCTCCCTGTTCAGTTGGCTCTGATCGTGCTGCATGTGAGATTAGAAGCAGCTGATGCTGGTAACTAATGCACTACTTACTTTGTAGGTTCAGTGTGCAAATGTTGTTGAGTAAGAACAAAATTTGATATTAAGTCATTTATTGTCTAGCAGACTGCTCTTGTGAAAAGGACCTAAGCCTGTTATTTTTGGAAGGCAGCCCAGTGAATTACAGTGTATGTGAACTATAATTGTTGCCTTTTGTGATGTATCTGACTGACCATCAGTTCCAGATACCACATACATATGTACTGTGATTTTTTTAACGTTACATCTCTTTTACTCCCTGTGGTACCTATGCACTGATAACACAGCACTTGTGCTGCAGATAACCCTGCTCCTTTTCCAAATCACCCGACCCTTTTGTCCTTTGTTGCTTTTTTGCCACTGACACCATCCCCCCTCAATTTTTATTCCTCCAGGTTTCCGAAATTTGCACCTGGATGACCAAATGACCCTTCTGCAGTACTCCTGGATGTTCCTGATGGCTTTTGCTTTAGGCTGGAGATCCTACAAGCAGTCCAATGGCAACCTGCTGTGCTTTGCTCCAGACCTGATCATTAACGAGTGAGTAGGAGCTGCCAGGGCTGGGCTCTGCCTCGGGGGTGGATCCCAGGGTGCTGAATCCTCCCAGACACCCCACAGCAGCCTCTCCTTTCCCACTTGTTTTTCTTCCAGCAGCTTGCTTAGCATTTTTCACTAAGTCAAACGGAAGGTAATTGGGATATTAAGTGTATTTATATCCAGAAGTTTTTGTGGGAGGTGTTTGTGCTTTAACATTCCATATTGTGACTGTTCCTGCGCCATTCACTAGAATCATTCATTTTATCAGAGCCAACACAGTCAGAGCTAAAAATATGCCTGGGATGGAGAGGAAAGTTTGGCAAATTGCATAATGTTCTGTCTGTTTAGTGTATCAAAGTGGCAATATGGCCCTACGAGTTTGCCATAGTGAAACATTTCTGTCTGATCTGATGAAATTAGGGCTGAAAAGACAAGGTTAAAGATGGAACAACCTGCCTGATTTATATTTTTTTGTTGTCAGTTTTCAAGCCAAGTTGAATTTGGGGGAATGTTTGAACATTTTTTTTCTTGCACCACACATCATTTTCTGTGTATTTTTCCAGTTTTATGTTGTGCAGTAGTTCTGTGCTGTGGAAGAGGGAATTTGGGATTGTTGGGCTGATTGGATCTTACTCGTGTGTCTGTTTTCTGGTTTTGATATGGAGGCAATACCTTTAGCCTGTTTTGGCACAGTTTAATATTCTTCAAAATCAGATCTCCCAAATATTTTCTGTGTTTTAAAAAACTAATAATTGTTACATTTTCCGTGGGATATGTGATTTCTATTTCATGTTTATTTATTCCCTTGTTTTGTTTTTTTTTTCATTGTAAATATTTATCCAGGCTTTTATAAACTGTAATCATTGCCTTATAATAATAATTGTTTTTAAAAAGGCTGAGGAGGATATGGCAGGTGAGGGCCCATCTGTGTGCTTGTGTTTATTAAAGTGCTTAGAATGTGTCCCTGGAGCAGAACAGTCTCTATGCAGTGGAATTGAAATAATTGATGTCACTAAGTGCAGTAACATCTAATTTGCTGTAAGTCAGAGGTCTCCTGCTGTTTTATCAGTGGGTCAAAACCACAGAGCTTCAGTGCTAGGTGTTGGAGCTCTTGAAAACCCCCAGAAATGAAAGGGTAATGCTGTTACAGCACACAGCAATTCCCAAATTCCTTCCAGCTCCAGTTTGGTGAATCGTAGATCAGAGTGACATTTGTTTTCAATAAAACACTGAGCTGACTGAGAGCACTGCAGTTCCTTCCAGTGAGCTACAGGTTCTCCATAAAACTCTCTGGTCGTAACTTTTTATGTCCCATCTCTCAATAAAACAGAGCCACCTCAGGGTAAAGCCTGACAAACACCAAGTGAGACCTGAGAGCCCTGCAGGAGAGGCCTTGTGGGCAGGCAGACAGAAATAAACACCGTGGGGTTTGGGTGATGGGCTGTGCCCACGGGGGGTGGGCGAGGTGAGAGCTGGGACTGCAGCTGGTGGCACTGGGGCAAAACCCACAGCCAGGCACAGAGCCACTGCCATGGCTGCAGGGAAGAGCAGCTACTCCTGCTTAATTCTCTTTGGCTTTTAGATGGGGTTTAGAAAGCATTTATTCTGTTTCTGAGCTTTTCAGACTTACCCCCATGTTCAGTATCTCCAGCTGCACAAAGGGAAACTCCATCTCTGAGGGGTCTCCAAGACTTGGTGGTTCAGTTGGCCGTAACTGCAGTTATTGATTGATTTTTTTAATGGGATTAATTGGACTTTCTTTAGCCTCATGTACCTGCTCAAGCATCTGAGCAACATCAGTCCTCCATGCATTTATCCTTGTGCCAGCCCTGTCCAGTGTGTTCCTGTGTATTTACTGCTACCTACACGGAGTAGCAACATCCAGTAGCTCAGTCTGGTGGGAAAGAGAATTAAGTTCTGTTCTTATGTCTTAAACTGGCATAGTAGTCATTTGCTCAGTCTTCTCCTAAAAATTGAATATTTATTTAATATTCCACTTTCATGTCTGTACTGGTATAATTTATTTATTTTTTATGGATGTATGTCTATACTAGCTGGCAAATTTATATATATTTTACGTGTTCTTATACACACACACACACACGAAACATGATTCAAGCTGTTGAAAAGTTTGGCAGCTGAATAAATCTTAGACTTTTGGCCGTTATTTAGAAGTTGGAAAGAGTTTAAACCTGTGATTTTGCAGTATTGTATAACTGTTTCCCCAGTTTGTGATTGAATACATGCCCTGCTGGAACTGGCACCGGCTGTCTCAGCTTTCGTCCTCTGGGTATGTCACAGGGTGCCCAAAATTACAGTGAGCACAGTGACAGTGCACAGTTGTGTTCATCGAGTAACAGATGCCATTTAATTGCTGTCCAGCTTGTGAAGTTCCTGGAAGTCCTGGGCCTCAGGAGTTTGGTTCCATGCCTGTCACTGTAGCTCCTTGCTGCGGGGAGTGAGGTCACGGGTTTGTCCTCCTGATCTCGTGTGCTGTGCAGGGTGGCTGTGCTGCTGGCTTTGAACAGCAAAACAACAAGTGATGTCAGTTGTGTGAGCAATGTTTTCTCAGTTCCCTTGTTCCCCGAATTTTTTCCCCAACATTCTTTTGTAACTCCTTTTGTGGAGTCGGTGTCATCTGGTTTTCAGAACAGCAGCATCTTGTTTACTGGGGTTTGGGGCTGTGCAGCTCTGCTGAACTGGGTGACTCAGAGCAGTGCAAACCCTGCTGTGCTTCCCTCGTCCACGGGCCCATCCCTGTGCCCATTTCTGTGCCCATTCCTGTGCCTATTCCTGTGCCCATCCCTGTGCCTATTCCTGTGCCCATCCCCATGCACATCCCTGTGCCCATTCCTGTGCCCTGGGCACTGCCAGGCCTGGGCTGGGGCACAGGGGTGGGTATTTAGGGGACAGGGAGGGGGTCAGGGTGGACCAGCCTGTTCAGTGGCAGCTCAGCTGAGAAGGCAGCTGTGTGGAGTCCTCACCAAGCACTGTGTCTGTTTCCATGAGTGTAGCACCCCGTGAAGTGTTGCACTGGTTTGCCAGTGGGTGAGTGATCTGTGGGGTTGGTGAATGCCCTGTGCAGGGAGGGGAGCTGGGNCCTCATGCACATGGGGCTGTGGCTGCTCCTGTGCTCTGGGAACTACAGCTGCTGTAGCCTTGGCACTGCCCAAAAGTTGTGTGTCTCCTCTGCATCCTCAGCCTCGTGGATGGGCTTGTGTTCCCAGCAGGCAGAAACAAACAACAGGCTGATCCCTTTCATAATGTTTATTTTAACCTTCTGCCCAGAAATGGGCACAGTTTTACATAAGGAGAACTGCTGAGCCCTGGCAGAGAATGGGTTTCAATGACTCAGTTTGAATTATGTGAGNGTGAATGCCCTGTGCAGGGAGGGGAGCTGGGATTCTGAGCAGGCAGAGCCCTGAGCCCTTCCCTCGTCCCGGTCTGTGTCCCCAGGACAACTCCTGTGCCAGCTGAGATCATCTGATGTGCCCTGGCCAGGATGGGCCTGGCTGGGAGCTGTTCCCAGAGCTGTGCCAGCCCTGGGCTGAGGTGGTGAACCAGCCTCCTTGTGCTCTGCCATGGGCACGGGGCAGAGCCACCCTGCACCCAGCCCTGGCTGTGCATGGGGCTGTGGCTGCTCCAGTGCTCTGGGAACTACAGCTGGTGTAGCCTTGGCACTGCCCAAAAGTTGTGTGTCTTCTCTGCATCCTCAGCCTCGTGGATGGGCTTGTGTTCCCAGCAGGCAGAAACAAACAACAGGCTGACCCCTTTCATAATGTTTATTTTAACCTTCTGCCCAGAAATGGGCACAGTTTTACATAAGGAGAACTGCTGAGCCCTGGCAGAGAATGGGTTTCAATGACTCAGTTTGAATTATGTGAGTGGCCTTTGGTACAGCCCAGAGGGCCCAGGACAGCGTTTGCCACCTGGCCAAGTGGTGGCTTTGTGTCAAGTGCCCTGAGAAACATCCCACTGGCCAGCATTGCACCTACTCCTGTTTCATGCAGCATTATTGCCTCGTGTGCACTTTGTGCTGGTGCTCTTTGGTGGTGGAATCCCAGCTGGAGCTGGGCTGTGTGGGTTGCTGTGGGTGCCCACAGCTGGAGCTGTAGGTGTGGGACAGTGCCACACATGGCCCAGTTCCATGTGGAAGGAATTGTCCAACAGCTCTGTTTGGAAATGCTGGGGGTTTATACCTGTGCTTGGTCTGGTTTAATACAGTTTCAGTAGTTTGTGCTTCTGTCTTTCCAAAGCTATTGGAATTCCCCCTGGGTTTTGTACCTTGAGAAAGGGCTGTTCCCTGTTTCCACTCAGGGTTTCCCAGGGAGATTGTGAGGGTACTTTGTATGATCCTCCTTAAGAACTAAGGGAGGGAGAATGGAAAAGTGATCAGCTTTGGAGGAACTGTTGTTTCATAACCAAATCTTACTCATAACTCCCACAGGGATCCCATTTTGTCTCTGTGTAGATTATAATGCTGTATAGGTGATACCAAGGGAAGGTGAGACATCATTAACAAAAAATGAGGTGCTAGCATCGCTGCAGAGAGATTGTGTACTCATTGCATTATTTTGCTTGTCTTTTTCTCTACAAAAGAAAACCCATGGCAAAGCATAAATCTGTCTTACACTCTTCAGAATTAGTCTGTTCTTCATTTCCCACTCAAAATGAATTCTGCAGCATTCACAGTAACCAGCCATAAGAGCACACATAAGCAAGATTGCTGTGTCAGATGAGGTATTAGATAAAAGGAGTTCCTGTCTTCATGCAAGGCTTCATTGAAATAGGAAAAAAAATATACAAAAACATAATGTTTGTTATTCTGATTCCAAGATTTGCCTTTGCTTGTCAACATGACTTTCCATTTATGGTTATTAACGAGTTTATTAGAGTACAAAGATAATGAAGTTTAACTGCAGTGCTGGTCATTCCTTCAGGAACATGGACGGGCACAAGTATAAAGTCACTTTGGAAACTGAGAAGTTACAGGAGGATACTCCTAAATACATAAATATGCATTAAATTAGATGCACTTCTCAAAGGTACTGAAAGAATTAGAGAAATCCCAGCTCTAGTGTGGTACTCCATCCTGTTTCCCTGGGAAGATGAGAGACTCAGGGACCGCCGGACGCAGGGAACTTGGATTGAACTTGATTTCTCTGTCATGTTGGTGCCACGGCTGCTGATAGCAGAGCTTGCTGCTGAGTCTTTGGTGCACACAGGCTCCCTGGGGCTCAGGATGTCACAGTGCTCATCCTGCACTCAGGGCCAGTGTTTATCTGTGTCACCAAGGCAGTCACCTTAGGGGCACACTGGGAAATGGAGCCTCCTTTGCTGTGCCGTGGCTCACCTACAGCTCCTCATCTGCAGCGTGGAAAAACAGATCCAGGACGTGCAGACAGCCAGACATTTCACTAATTCCTGTGCTTTTCCTCCTCAGGCAGAGGATGAATCTCCCATGTATGTATGAACAATGCAAACACATGCTGATGGTGGCCCGAGAGCTGTCCCGGCTCCAAGTCTCCTACGAGGAGTATCTCTGCATGAAGACATTGCTTCTCCTCTCTACAAGTAGGTGAACAGCTCAGTACCAAGCTTTTTGCTTCTACAGCAGTATGTGGTGGATTTGCAATAGATACTGTGAGATTAAATTTATGCAATATGCTGCATGCTGGTTTTTATCTTTAGGTAGGATATGCTGCAGTTAAACAAGTCACAGCTTAGTAAATTCTGTCTGTACTGCATGAAAGTTCAAAGTGCAGTGTCAAAAATAGTCCTTTTAGAATATACAGAAATAAACTAACCTGAGACAACATAATTAATAGAAGTGATTATGTGTAAATGCCTTTTACAGTGTTGCTTTTCCCCTCTGTTGCTGTCACTGGTAGCAGTGACTTTGTTCTCCCCTGCTCTGTGAGACTGGAGCTCCCTGAGCATCTGAGCTCAGCCCAGACTCGGCTACAATCCAGGGACTCACACAGCAAAAAGAGAGAGAGAGGGAGAGTGGGAGTGTGTGTGAGTGTGCTGGGGTGGCTGTGAGCCGGGCACCTCTCTCCAGCACAGCCTCTGTGTCCTGGGAAATCCCAGCCCAGCCCACGGTCACGGGATCCCCAGAGAGCTGCCTCAGGCAGGGACTGACTGGTGTGTTCCTGTCCCTCCCTGGCACAAGGGCTTTGGTTCAGAGCCCTGACAGAGGTGCCAACGTGTTTGAAAAGGTAGCAAGAGCAGCGGAGCAAGGGAAGGTTTGTCAGCGTACTTCAGTACTTCTGCATCATCCTCATCAGGTGCTTGGAAGGGACCTGAAATGTGATGAAAAGTAAATATTATTAAGTTTATTGCACTGAGAATGTAAACATTCCTTATCCTTAATGTTTCCAGTGAGTAATGGCATTGATTCTTTTACAGGAATGAGAATTGTTCACCTTGGGCTTTTCCTGGATAGGAGCAGGAGGATTGGGAACCCCAGCACTGCTCATGTGTCAGGGCAGGGATGATGGGTGTGGGCAGGGCGGTGTGAGGGTGCCATGGCCAGTTCCCCCAGTGCCCCACCAGCCTGGCAGTGCCCAGCACTGCCTCACTGCCAAGCCCAGAACTGGGACAAGGGCTCTTTTCAGAGGAAACTTTCAGCCTCTCATGGCCGTGGGCTTTGTAGGAACTTAAAACTTCCCTGAAACTGCAGATTTCAAACAGTTCCTGTTTGATTCTGAAATCTCTCCCAAAAATTCCTCAAGTGTTTTGGGTGTGGTGTAGGCCAACTTTCTTCACTGGAGCTGGAAATTTCCATGGAGAAATTTCCATGGCAGAAGTGGTGAGGAGGCAGCACTGGCAGGATTCAGCCCCTCCAGCAGCAGGGCCAGGCAGCAGCTGGCACTGCCCAGAGAGGCCTCTCCACTCCATTTCCAGTGGGAGACAATTCATCTTCATTTTGTTTGAGTACATACATTGTGTGAGTGGTGCATCAGGGAACTTCTGCAATTGTATTGCTGAAATTTCTATAGCTCTTTAATCCATGACTTGATAAATTGAAGTTGTTTATTGTGTTTCTGTGTTAAGTTTTCCAAGAGAAGGGAAGGAGTAAAACAGGAATCCCACACAGGTCTAGACTTACAGCTCACCCACAGATGTAGCTCAGAGACCTTTTCCATGTGAAGTATTGAAACAGTTGACAGGTTTCATCTGCTGTGTAGGCAAGACAGACAAGAGGCTTCACTCCAGAATCTCTCCAGTGCTGACAGTGCAGGGCAGGTTGGACTTCGGAGGGAATGTGCTCTCTGGCCTCTGTCCTCCTGTTGTGCTTTTGGTCACCTTTGTCTCTGCTCTTTCTCTTCCCTGTCTTCAATTCTTTCACTTCCCCAAGGTGATCAGAGGCCTCAAAGGAAGCACCTTCAGGACCTCTGGAACTCTTATTTGTTGGTCCTTGTCCTTTGGAAGGACCATCCCCATAGGAGGAGATAGGCACAGGGACTTCACCTGGGTTTGAATCCCCAGGCCTTGGGTTCTGCCCCCAGCTCCTCATCTGCCCAGCACTGCCTCACTGTCCCACCCCTGTCCCAAAGCAGCTGTGTCCATGCCCAGAGTCCCCATGGCTGGTGCAATCTGTGTGTTGTCCAGTGTGTCACTGCCTTGCCTGGACCCGTTACCTGATCCGTGTCAGGAGGCTCAGGACCAGATGACCTTTCAGGATCCTTTCCAAGCCAGGCTGTCCTGTGATCCTGCCCTTGCTCCTCCCTGGGCACGCAGAATTTTTATGGAACCTTCCTAATGTCACATTTCCCCAGGCCTGGAGAATGCAGAAGCTCCAGCCCTGGTGGTTCTCCATCAAGGTGCTTCCAGGGCTGTGTGTTGTTGCCTCCATGGTCCAGTTCCCTTCCCACTGTTATTTGGTGGGATATCTTTAGAGGGTTTTTTTTATTTTGCAGCAGCCTGTGCTTTGTGTTCAGCTGGTCACTGTCCCATCCTGCTCTCTCCTTGTCTCTGCTGTTACTTCAGTCAGTTCAAGTCCTTTTTCTTCTGCTTGTTTTCAACTAATCACAGAATGGTTTGGGTTGGAAGGCTTAAAGCTCATCTCATGCCAGCCTGGCCTTGGACACTTCCAGGGATCCAGAGGCAGCCACAGCTTCTCTGGACAGCCTGTGCCAGGGCCTCCCCACCCTCACAGGGAACAATTCCATATTTCAACCTAAATTTCCCCTCTTGCTTCTTGCCCTGTCACTGCAGCTCCTGGTGAAGAGTTCCTCTCTGTGCAGCTAATGTAAGAGAACTGAAATGGTGTGACAGTTGAGTTTGACAGTGCTTTAAAGGTTGCTGTCCATGTTGCAGTTCCCAAGGAAGGCCTGAAGAGCCAGTCCCTGTTTGAGGAGATCCGCATGACGTACATCAAGGAGCTGGGCAAGGCCATCGTCAAGAGGGAAGGGAACTCCAGCCAGAACTGGCAGCGATTTTATCAACTGACTAAACTGCTGGACTCTATGCATGATGTAAGTCCTGACAGGAATGCTACAGGCATTCCACAGAAATGCATTTGGGGCGGGGACACTGAGCTCCTCCAGCTTGTTTTATTTAAAGGGACAAATATTGGGGAGGAGGAGGAGGAGGTCATGCTCCTCTGCTGTCTCACGAAAGGCAAATTGACAGCCTTGAACATGCTCCTCTCAGGCTGCCTCTGCAGTGCAATCCACAGCAATTAATTGTAGAACTAATCTCATTTTCGGTCTCTCCTGTTTTTAAAAATCACATTGCTTTAAAAAGGAGGAGCTCAGGAGCTGTAACCGACTTTGCAGTGGAAGCAGAAATGTGATGTTTAAAAGCAGTCTTATGTCAGAGCCCAAGAAGTAAAGAATTTATGGAATAGTTTGAAATTCCATTAAAACAATGCCTGAGCACTATGTGTGGTGTTAGCAGTGATCTAATTTTGAAGGAATTTCCAATTCAGACTGTCTCCTTTGGCAGTTTAATTCTAATTACACATGTAGCACAAAGCAGTGTTTAAGACAAGGGTAACTTTGAGACCTCAGAATTACTGTTTTTTTTCTTGTTACTGTACCAAGCACCTGGAAAGATCTCATTTAGCTTATTCGTGTGTATGTTATTTATCTACTGGAATGGGAATTGGAACCGAATCTCCTCCGTGTTTGTCAAGCCTTGCACAGTCTGTTTGTGTGGTTTATATCAGAGCACCGTGGACAGTAATTAATGAACTAAATGAAGATTCCTGTGCATGTCTTGCCCGAGCCCCATCCTGTGGGCAGGAGTTGAGGAGGAGGGAGGTGAATGTTCTCTGAATGTCTTCATGTGCAAGTAATTCTTTGTCTTGTCACTCGTAGGTGGTTGAAAATCTTCTGAGCTTTTGCTTCCAGACATTTTTGGATAAATCCATGAGTATTGAGTTCCCAGAAATGTTGGCAGAAATCATCAGCAATCAGATACCAAAATATTCCAATGGAAATATCAAGAAGCTCTTGTTTCATCAGAAGTGACTGCCTTAACACAAAGGGTTGCCTTAAGAAACCGTCACACGATAGCTTTGTTTTGTAAAGAGAAAACCTACAGAACTTGTTCCTTTTGTCCTCGCAGGTGTTTCTTTTGTAATTATGCACTACATGTGGTTTACAGAGGGCCAAGAGTTAGGCTGGAGAAGCGGCGGATTTCCCATGTTTGGGAAGGAATTGGGGAGAAAGGAAAGGAAAAGATCTCGGGTTTGGCAGAAATTTTCTCTCTCCCCTCGTGCACCATCCCTGGATGCATCAAACCACCAGTGACAAGCTCTGAGGCTGTTACGAACATTCTGCTAATTAATTAATTAATTGCTGCAGTTGGCTGGAGACAATTTTTTAGGCTTTTTTTTTTTTTTT
>VXBB01016572.1:161332-208629 GCA_013399915.1 Illadopsis cleaveri
ATATATATACAGTATGTGGACATTTCAAAATTAAAACCTGTAAATATTGAACTTGCCAAAGTCTGGCTGGAGGAGCAGCACGGAGAGGAGCCATCAGAAGGGAGTTCGCTGATGTCCAGTGCCTGAGCCCATGGATCAGCTGATAAAATCCAACCTGGAGGAGGGGTGGCAGAAAATAGCCTTATTCAATCCATCACTGGCCTGGCACAGCTCCAGAGCGTAATTAAGGATATTCTCTGAGGTCACAACAGGGAACCTTAGGTTAAAAAAATAACAAGTAAGTGGAATCCTTCTAATTATGGGATCTGTTGATTGGAGATCAAACCACATGAAAAGGTTGGGGCAAAAGTGCTGAGGCAGCATCAGGTGAGGGCATTAATTGTGCTCCTCATGCAGGAGGACAGGGTGACACTTCCTGCTGAGATAAGTGACCTGGCGTGCCCAGGGCCAGGCAGGGGGCTCAGGGATGTGCCCCCAGGGAGCAGATCATGGAGGGGAAATAATCCCCAGGGATGGGACACGGGGAGCTGCATCCCTGAGGAGCTGAGAGGGGAAACGGGGGGAACAGGCAGTGACACAGCTCAGGGGACTGTCCCTGCCATCCTGTCACCCTGGGCTCCTGCCTTGGCCCCAGCACACCCCTCTCTGGGCTCCTGCAAGAGCAAATCCAGAATTAAAACCCAGCATTTTTAATTCCTCATTTCTCTCCTGCCCTTTCCTTTTTTCACCCTTTTTGGCTCGCAGGCAGAGTTTCTCCAGCTGGGCTGCGGCCGAGCCGCACGTGTCCCTACCCCAAACAAACGCAGCCTGCGAGCCTCAAACGCTGCAATTACTAAAAATAATTTTTAAAAATCCACCCGGCCCAACCCTCGGCAAGTCCAGGGGAACCGGGGGATGTCTCACAGCCTCCCCTCCTCAGCCCCTGCCCAGGCAAGGACAGCTCGGGGTCCCCCCGGGGGGCTCCTGCTGCCCCTCGGCCCCCGCTCCTCCCCGGGGCCGCTGGATTTGCTGCGCATAATGGGGCTGAAACAGCTCAAAGCTGTCGGGCTAAATATATCCCCGTTGCTGGGGAAATAAATAATAAACAGCGGCGCGATGGGGATGGCGCCGAGTCATTGGTCCTGCCCGGGCTGCGGGGCGGCCCCTGCAGCGCTCCAGGTACCACAAAACCCAACAAAAACCGCACAAAAACAACCCCGGAGCCTCAACGAAAAGCCCAGCCGAACCCAAACCTGGCAAAAAAACCCAGCCGGCAGTGAAACAGAGGCAAAAGCAGCAGGTGCATCTCCCAGACTCGGAAATATTTATGATAGATAATGGCTGTGGCAAAATTAATGAGCTTTAAAAAGGGAAAAAAAGCATCTCCAGGATGTCTGGGAGTGGGAAAAGGAGGGCAGCTGGACACGGGACAAACGGGGCTGCTCCATCCCTGTCCCCTCTGTGGGTTCATCCCTGGGAGCCGGCTGCAGCAGAGGTGGCACTGTCCCGGCGTGGTGACACCGAGTGTCACTGCAGTGCCACGGGCCGGCTGCACCTGCCGGAGCTAACCCGGGTCAGAACGAGCTTGTTTGCTCAAGAGCTGGGGCAGCCTTGGGAAGAGCTCCTTGCTGGCTGCCAGGACAGCGGGGACACGGTGCCGTGGGCTGGAAATGAGCACTCACCTTTGTGTGACCCTGGAGAGGGGCTCTGGGCAGGGCATGGACAAGGGGAACGGCTCCCACTGCCCGAGGGCAGGGTTAGATGGGAGATTGGGAAGAAATCCTTCCCTGGGAGGGTGGGCAGGCCCTGGCACAGGGTGCCCAGAGCAGCTGTGGCTGCCCCTGGATCCCTGGCAGTGCCCAAGGCCAGGTTGGATGGGTTTGGTGCAGCCTGGGACAGTGGAAGGTGTCCCTGCCCACAGCAGGGGTGGCACTGGGTGGGCTTTGAGCCCTTTCCAGCCCCCTGTGCCAGGGAGATGCTCACCCTGGAGGTACCTTCACTACCAGCCACATCCCAGCCCTTCTGGGGCTCACCCCCAGAGCCTCTCCCACCACCTGCCCCTCCTGCTCTGCTCTTCACTCACAGGTGGCTGCCAACAAAAGCTCTGAGCAATCTGCAGATGTTTAATTATCTGATTGCCCAGGGTGGATGCTGGATGCTGGGACAGGGCAGGCCTGGGGGAGCAGCTGATGGGAAGAAATGGGGGCTATGGGGGGCTCCCACAGAGATGGGGACATAGCAGGGACACAGAAATGTCCCTGTGGAGATGGGATTGCTCCAACTGCCCTGCCACTCCCAGCTCCAGACCCTGCTCTGCCATCCCCACCTAATCCAAGCCAGGCTGGTCTCTGGGGCACCCGGCTGCTGCTGCAGACTTCTTCCCCTTCCTGCGTGCGTCAGTGAGTTTAGAGCCCAGGTGTGATTTTCTAGACCCTTTTGTCTGAGGTTTAGAAGCAGAATAAGCTTCATTAGCAGAAGGGAGGATTTGCAATAAGTAATAGGTAGGTGCTACCTCGTGAGCTGTCAGCATTGTGCTAAATTACCAGCTGAGCCTGTCTGCAAACAATCAGCTGCTCACCCAGAGAACAGAGCTTTAAACAGCTAGTTCTTAAAAAACCTTTGCTTTTCATCATTATTTCCCAAAAGCTAAAAATCTGAACTAGCCCAAATGCACAAAATATAATCGCTTTGAGGTTTCTGGTTCATGAGGAGTTTTAAACCACCACGCTCTCACAACACATCTCTCCATCCCCAGCTCTAGCTCTGTGCAGTGACTTCTCCCTTCATCTACCCCTGATCCATCCCTGGTGTCCATGGACCAGGGCTTTGGCCTCTTCTCCAGGCAACCAGAGACAGGACAAGAGGAAATGGCCTCAAGCATCCAAGCCAACCCCAACTGCAGACCAAATCCAGCCCAATCCAACCACAACCCAACACCGAACCCAACCCAACCAATCCAACCACAACCTGACCCAATCCCAGCCCAAACCCACATCCAGCCACAACCCAACCCCAAACCCAGCCCACCCCAGTTAATCCAACTGCCACCAAACCCAAACCAAACTCACAGCACACTTGTGGAACATCAGCCATCGACATGAAACATGGCAGGGCTGCACCAAGAGGCTCCTCTGCTGTCAGCTCCAACAGAAATCACTGCACCATCTCTTTTTTTTTTGTTCAATGCCCACAGTGACTGGCCAGGGGCTGTGGGAGAGGCTCTGCCCATCAGCAGTATCACCACACAGCTTTTGTTTCATTTTGACTGATGATTTTAATATTAAGCATCAAATGCTGTGTCAGGCTGGTTTAAAAAAAAGTATTTCCTATCTTTAATTTCTCTTGGAATAAACCAATGTTTATTACAGTATTAAAGCTGGCCCAAAATGGGAACATTTAGTAAGCGTTCCAGACAAGTTTTTCTTTTTGGAAAATTTTAATTAAAAAAAAATTACTCCACTGGCTCTCCTGTAAGAGCAATAACTTCTGCCTCGGTTTGATTTCCTTTCCTCCAGGAGACATCTTGTAAATACATCTGCGTGGGACTTTTGTTCCCAGAAACTCTCTAGGTAGCACATCCAAAAGCTCCCAAGTGCCTCTGAAAAGGAATTCACTCTGGTCTCAGAGTAACTGAAGTATCCAAGGAGCCGAGGGGGGACCCTGCATGGAAAGGTTTTGTGGGGACACGGAGGGAGCAGCACAGTGCTGGTGCTCACACAGCATTGCTAAGCAGGTCCCTGAATACCCTGACCCCAAATGATGCCTTTTGGAGGGCTCTTGGCAGGTTTGCAGTTCCCATTGATCCCCAGCGCTCGCTCTGCCCCGGCAGCACCCCGGCTCGGGACAGGACAGTTATAAACACAAACAGGGCTGGCAGATGAAATATTAAGGTGTTTTTTTTAATCCCTTCCATTAGCCCTCCCCATCCCTGTCACAAGCCCAGGGAGGGGCTCTCACACACCCGCCCCAGGCAGGGCCAGCCCCGAGGTCCCAGCACAGCCACGGGCTGGACAAAGCCTGGCCCTGTCCTAAGCCAAGGCTGGATACAGCCCAGCCCCAGCTGATCCCAGGGCTGGATAAAGCCTGGCCTCATCCTTGCCTTCAGGAAAGCCAAGAAATAGCACAAAAGTTGGCTATAAAATCCAAGGATGGAGATGAACCAGCAATGTGCTAGGGAAACACCAGATTTCATCCCTACAAACCTCTCACCCTCTTCATCCAACACCTCAGAGCAAAGACCATTGAGGCAGTCTGGGCACTTCAGCCCTGCCCAAACCATACCAGCCATGTGAAGGTCCCAGAGTGTTCCCCAGGGGTTCAGAGTGTTATGGAGAGGGTGTGATCCCATGGGAATGAGCTGTGCCACCCACCCTGGAAAGCAGGAAAAAAATTATTGCCTTTTGCCTCTTTTTTTTCCCCAAGACAAAAGCCCAGGAAGTTTAATTACTGTGGACAAAAACGTGAAGAGAGCTGAAATTTCAGCTCCCCTCTCTCTAAGTGACACCAGGAGGTGAAGGAAGCAGCAGCTCCAGGCTGGGGTTGGGGGCTTTGGAGCCTCTCGGTGACTGGCTTCAAATGTCCTCTGCTTCTCTCCTTACAGCTCTTCTAAAAATATCAAATATAGATCTTTTCCTCATAATATTTTAAGATACTCTATTTATACATTAATCCTTTCAAAAATAAAAAGTGACACACAGAGCAATTCAGTCACTCAGAGTCTTTAAAACTGTTACAAAAAGCCACGACATCCATCCCCAGCACCACGGGCTGGGGGTTCTTTTGAGACTTTCTTTTTATAAAATATGATTCCAGCTCTGAAAATCCCAGCTCTGCAGTCAAACAGGGCTCCTTCTCCCACCCTGCCCCTTCACAAGGGCCTGCAATGATGAGGGGTTTGCACACTGGCCCCGCCGAGCCCTCGAGGCGTGTCCATGGAGGCAGAGCCGGGCTGCTGCAGCAGAGGGCTCGGCCCTGGCTCTCCACAGCCCCATCCTGGCCACACCAACAGCAAATGCCCTGCAAGGATGGAAATAATTCACCTGGCACAACCAGCACTGCACAGACTTGGCACAGAGGAGGCTGCAAGCAAGGGGAGGGCTGAGAAACAACGCTGGAGAGAGGCAGAGGCAGCTCCAGCAGGGCACATCAGCAGCCTGGGCACTGGCAGGAGCATGGAAGTGTCTGTACAGTGGGATTTGGGAAGGGGAGGTACCAAAGAGCCAAACAACAGTGGTGGGGTTTGTCTGGGGCTGCAGCGGGCAGGCAGCGTGGGCTGCTCACCTCACACGGGCTGAGGGTTACCCCACAAAATCAAAATCCTGGAAATAAAAAAGAAGAGTTTGAGAGGTTTGGTCCAAAACATCCTCTCTCCCCCGAGCAGGTGCCTGCCCAGCCCTGCCAGCCCTGCAGAGCCCACCTGGGGCTCGCTCTCGCCTGCAAGAGCCGGGGCTGAGGGGACACCCCCAGGGCTGCCCCCAGAACTCGGGCTGCTCCCTGGCAGCACTGAGAGCAGTCAAGGAAGGCTCTGGCAGCACAGGACTCCTCCTCGGTGGGACCCTGGGCTCCCTGATGCTCTGCACAGCCAGGGAATGTCCCCCTGCAGGGAATCCTCGCTTCAGGGCCATTCCCAGTCTTCAGCTCAGCCCCTCGGGGCACTGGGCAGTCCCTTGGCTGGTTTTCCATGGCTGGGGTGTGGGCTTGAAGCACACCCAGCTCGGGGTGTGTGTCCATGTCCCCGGGAGCATTTCCCTGCAGCAGGAGGAGCGTCTGACCCACACACACATCCAGCAGCGGGCACGGGGCTGTCCTCACCCCGGGCACACGGTGGCCAAGGGCACAGGGACCTGCAGGACTGCCCATGGATACCATGGAATGCTCAGCAGCGGCTCTGTGCACCCCACAGTTATAGGAACTCCACGTAGTTCTCAGGGATCAGTCCTGTCTTGCCGTTGAGGGTCCCCTCCAGCCAGCCGGGCTCCTGGGATGGGTGAACTGCAGAGACAGGGAAGGGACCGTGAGACCTTGAATGTGCATTGATGTTTTAAGGAAGGAAACTAACAGAGTTAAAGGTGATCTTCAAGGTCCCTGCTGACCCAAACCATTCTGTGATCCTGTGAACACACCAGGGCAGATGAAGTGCTCTGTCCCTGCCTGCTCCCTGTGGGACTCCCTGGCCTTTCCTTCACTGAGTGGATCCCACTGCAGAACCAAGTGAGCTGCAGGCTCCAAATACTCCCGGGAGCTGCTGGACTGAGGGGAGGGAAGTATTTGGGATAAAAACAGGGGCTCAAAACTTCCTCAGGATTTGAGCTGGGATCTCTTGGAAGTCGGAGAGAATGTGGTTAACTCCACCACATGGTAACTCTGCACATCCCGCCTTGGCCTGGGCCCAGGCTGGGAGGGAAATTGCATTAGGGAACAATCCCAGCGGGAAAGCAAACCCTGCAACCTGATTGTGTGCAACCAGAAACCTGATCAGTCCTCAAAAGCCTTTCTTTATTCAATCAACTCCCAAAAATTTGCTGATTTTGCAGGAGCCAGGCCAGGGTTACGCCCGCAGGCAGAGGAATACCCCCCCTCCCACCATAATGGTGGGAAGCTGATATTCCAGAGCTCCTGGAGCTCCCTGGGCTCCTGTGACTCTGCAGGTCTGGCCTCAGTCCCTCACTCTGTGTCTGGGGTCAGCTGCACAAGGCACCAGTTGAACTGGAGCTCTCAAGGTGCCCCCGTGGGTGTTGCTCCCTGTGGGCAGCAGCAGCCCCAAACCCCAGCTGGACCAGGCTGCTGCTCAGCCACCTGCAGCCTCACAGGGGCTCAAAGTCAAACAAGAACCTGGCTCCAAGTATTGCCAAAATCCCTCTGCCTTCACTGGGGTTTGTAAAGCCCCTTGATCACAGCAGGAGTCCCACCAAGCCAGGCTGGTCCTACCTCATGTCCTCCAGCCAACGTGAGCCTTGGCTGCGCTGCTGAGTGACTGGAACACGCTGTGTAGTTTTTCCCTTGAATAATCCATTGATTTTTATCAGCAAACATAATGTATTTAATTCAAACTTGTTCTCCTCCTAGCTGCTCTGATTCCCACGGGCCCTCAGAGGGGAGGCCATGTTTATTTATTAGATGACTATGGAGAAGGATTGTCTTTAACTCACATGTATTCATTCTCCTCCCCTTTCTGCTGTGTTTGCCTCTATATCCCAGGGCAATACCAGTGCCTGTGGTAGCAGCTTCCCAAATGACAATGCTTAACACTTAAAAGCCAAGAATGACTTGGAGAGCAGTAAAAACTTTTGTCTTTACACTGGGATTATAACTAAGGCAGAGCTGCTCAGTTCCACAGGGCACAAACCCTTGGTGCAGGAAACACCAAATCTGTGTTCATTAGCATGATCTCTGAGTGAGCAAAGCCCACCTGCTCCAGCACTCATACCCAGAGGGGAAAAAAGCACACGTGGCTTTCCCATCTCCTGCACAAAACATTACAGCAACACTACCCAGAGTATTTCTGGTGCTGATACCCGGAATCTAATCTCCCTTTCGCAGAAGCCCTCCGGGAACGGCTCAGTGTGCTGCAAACACTGGGGCAGGCACAGCTCTCCCTCACACCTAGAGGGGTCTGGAGGCACAGGGGGGCTCTGCAGGGTCCCCCCAGGCTGTGGGACGGGCAGGGGGCAGAGCTGGCCGTGCCCTGAGCAGAGCCCAGCACTCACCGTTGTCGAAGACGGTGCCGGCGGTGAAGGAGAGCTCGGAGTCGTGCTCGGCCTTGCAGGCGTAGAGCGCGCGGGCCTTGCGCAGGGGGGAGCTGCAAGAGAGGCCACGGGTGGGCACAGAGCCCCCCACACCCTGCCCGGGGCTGGGGGGTTCGTGGGGGGCTGCTGCTCTGCTGGGCTCCTCGGGGAGGGACACAGCAGCAGAGGCTGAAGGCTCTCGGGGATGATGTTTCACCACAATGCCAATCCCAGTCTGAGCCCAGCTGGCACTGCCCGGACTGGAGCCCACACTGGTGCCCAGACAGCACCAGGGGTCCCCAGGACAGCTCCAGGCTCTGGGATTCTGTGTCTGAGGGGCCATCACTGACCAGAGGTGGGCACACAGCAAAGGTGGCAGCAGGTGCTGGCAGTGACCCACCAGCCCCACTGCCAAACCCATCCAAGCGCAGCTGCAACCACAAGGAAAATTTCACAAGGAAGAATTAGCACTTTTGGAAGGTTATTTCAAAAGGAGAAAGCCAAGCAGGTCTGTGAAGAATTTGCTGCACCTCTTTTAGAGCCTGTACATGAAGGTAAAAAAGATTTAACAGCCATTAGATTCTGCTGGAAGTGTCAGCGTGCCCACGCTGCAGGGGAGGGAATTGGAGCAGGGAGAGCCAGGAATGGAGCAAACTGCTGGCAGAGAGCAGAAAATGAGGAACCTCAGGGCTCCTCAGGCACAGCACAAGCACACAGAGCTGCACCTGGGAATCCCCACCCATCCTTCCCAGCTTTGGGCTGGAGCAGGGCTGGTGAAAAGCTGGGACACTGCCAGGCTGTGGTGACAGTGACAGTGCCAACCCAGGCTGGCCCTGGCCACTCGAGCAGCCAGCCTCATCCAGCACTGCTGCTCAGCTGTGACATGGCCAAGGGAAGTGATGAAGTGCCCTCAGGAGCTGCTGGGGTGGGGACCAAGGTGTCACCATTTCAGATCAGTGGTTTTACCAATTTTTATCTTTCTGAGGATCTGAAGTTCCCCTGAGTTCCCTGGACAAGCCCAGGGAAGCAGCAACATTTCATGGCAAGAGCAGCTCCCCTTCACTCCAAACTCCAAACCCAGGTGCTGGGAATGGCTTTGGCTTTGCTGCAAAGAGAGCCCCAAAATGGAGACCTCTCCTCTCCAAATTCCAGCTGCCTGACACGAGCAGCTCCCAAACACTTAAAAACCAGGATGGGCAAACAATCCTCCCACTCCAGAGGGTCCTTCACTGCTGGGGAGGCACTGCTCACGTGGAGTGCTTGAGACAATCAGATGAAAACCAGAAGGGATTTTCAGGCTCATGGTGCACTCAGGGCACGTTGGCATCCCTGGTGCCAAGGGTACAGCCTTGGGCAGTGCCTGCTCTGGTGCCAGGCACCCCAGGGCACAGGGGGACCTCAGGGGCTGGCACACAGCTCTGGGAGCTGCTGGGAATCCTGCACTGGGTCATCTGCAGCTTCCAGGAATGATTTGCTCCAGAGATGCCCAAGGACCTTTACCCTGGGCACAGAGCAGCCTGTGCCACCCCACGTCCATCACCCTCCTGGGATCCCAGATGAGGCTGTGGCCAGAAAACCAGGGATGGCAGAGCTTTCCAAAGGCTCTTTACTCCTTGCAGTACACTTCTTACCTGTAGCAGAACAGAGCAAAGCCAGCACAGGAGCTGGGCTGAGCCCAGCAGTGACACTGAGCACAGCTCCTGCTCCCCTGACCCGGGGGCTGAGGGCTCCAGCCAGGGCTCAGGGTGTTCCAAGGGGCTCTCCTGGGGCAGGAGGGTTTGAAAGCTCCCCTCTTGCTGAGTGCAGACAGCTGTGTTGGGTGGGTTCGAGCAGGATGCCAAGGGAAAGGGAAGTGAAGTGGGGGGGAAACCGGGGAAATTAAACAGAAATAGCAAAAGCAACAAAAAGCCAAGCGAATTGTGCAACAGACCTGATGGGGGATGAGTCGCTGGACGTAGAGGAGGTGGGCATAGGACTCGATGGTGCAGAGAACATGGGCCAGGACGGTGACAGGGGTGACGTTGGGCTTGGATTCTGAGGGCTGCAAGACACAACCAGAGACCTTATCAACGTGCAACCACAGCAACAAACAGCGACCCAGAGACACAGAGACGGCAGCCGACGATAGCGAGCACCTTGGGAATATTCCCAGCATGAGACACAGCCACGAAATGAAGTGCCAGGACCTTGGGAAGTGTTTCAAGGCTGGATCTGCATTTGTCTGGACAACAAGAGCTGGATCTTCCAATTAACCCCCCCTGCTGCCCTGTCCATGGCACCCCGTGTGCCGAGGGTCTGCGCTGGCAGCACGGCCGCTTACCTGCCTCCTGCTTCTCCACGGTTCCCAGAAATAGCTGCTGGTATTTCTGGACGTTAATGATGCCTGCAAGCAGCCTCCACCCCCCTCTGTCTGTCATTTGTGGTGCTCATACATTCAGGGTATAAAAATGTCATTGATTTTGTTTTCCATGTTTTACATCCCTTTTTCCCCTCGTGCTCGTTCCTGAAGCCACAGCTGCCAACTGGAGCTGAATCCAGTTACTGAACTGGTAATTGCACATACAAGTTTGTGGGTCCTTCCAAACTGTTTGATTCAAGTCATTCTAAGGTTCACCAAAAAGCAATTATTGCACTAAAATACCAGTTTGACTCTGATTCATTTACTGCCTCTCTGCTGAGCAACTCACTGGTATTCCCTATCCAATTCAGATTAGAAAGTCCATCCCTGAGAAAACACCAGAAATCCCTCTCCACACTGCAAATGCCTCTGTAAAAATAAGAAGTTCTGTAAAAGCATAATGACTTCTGTGCTTTCCTTGAGAGAGGGACAGGTCTGATCACACAGGTCTGTGATGAGGTGGGGACAGGGCACAACCCCCAGATGTCCTTATCCTTCAGCTGGGGCCTCCTGGGGTACAGGGAAGGGATTCAGGGAATGGTGGCTCCAGAACATGTGGATAATCTCACCCTACAGGAGTTCAGACCAGCGTTTAACCTCCCCCAGTGTCCTCTGATGCCACCACAGGGGATATTTATGACATGGATGCTTTCCCCTTGGAAATTGGACCATCTCTGCTTAAGGCCAAACTCTTGGCTGGACTCCTTGCAGAGGCTGTGTCACTGGATTCAACAGACACTGATTAATTCCCTCTGAAATTACAGGCAACACCTTTATTATGTCAGAAGATTACACACATAGAGAAATGGGATACAGCAGTGAATGACTTCACCAGAGGCTGGAAAACAGGGAATGCTGTCAGGCAGACTACCAACGAGACCCTCAAAATGTTCTGCTAATAATCATCACCATTTAAAAACAATCCTTCAGCATTTCTATCATCAAAACTGTCCATCTTTTGAAAAATGAGTTTTCCTTAGTCTTTACCAAACCTGCCAGCCATTGGTACTTACCAGATCCTCTATCTATTCCCACCCCCAAATGGAAGCTGCTACCAAGGTCACCAAGTCATCCCAAACTGCCCAAATGAACCCTTTGAGCACCAGCTCTTTCAAAGACATGGCCTAGCAATGCCCTTCTCCAAGAGGAGCCTGGCCAAGGTGGTCACTTGAGCTGGTGACCAAAATGTGGCTGAGCATGTTGAGAGTGGCCACCAACACCACCAGCCCTCCCACCACTGTGGCTGTGGGCAGCAGGCTCCAGGGGCAAGAGGCCATGGCACTAGGTGTGCCAGCATGGGGTGGCCACTGGGACATGGCACGGGGTGTGCCAGTGATGGGGTGGCCACTGGGACATGGCACTGGGTGTGCCAGCATGGGGTGGCCACTGTGACATGGCACTGGGTGTGCCAGCATGGAGTGGCCACTGGGACATGGCACTGGGTGTGCCAGTGATGGGGTGGCCACTGTGTCTGCCATCGACCCTGGTCCTCTCCACTGCACAAAGGAAGGAAAATCCAATGGCACAGGGCTCCAGGACTGGAAACTGCTACTGCACTTTTTGAGATGAAATCACGGCAAAAGAATGCAGCTCTCATTGCTCCTCAAGTCGCTCTGTCATCGCTCCACAACTGCGAGCCTGCTCTGCTCTTGACAGCAGGGAATGCAACCAGCAGGATTCTCAGAGTTATCAGGGAAAAAAGCCTGAAAGAACCACCCCTCGGGCCAGCCTCTGCATAAGAAGTTGTCACTAATTCGGAGCAGGATTTTGGTGTCTTTGGATCCTTGGTGGCACAGAAAACACTCTGTGCCCAGCAAATCCAGGGAGAGAATGGTTCAGTAATGCCAGTGTGTGCATTGGGGTGTGCAGAGCACTCCGTGCCCATCATAGGAGATGAACATGGTCCTATGGTGACCGAGCTGCTCTGCAAGTCCTTCCAGAACATTTCCTCAAGAAGAACCCATGGATAGCTCAGGACCCACCTGAGCTGCTCCCCAGCACGGACAGACCCTGGGCTGTGATGGGTATGAAGAGTTCACCTCCCTCCCATGGAATACAGGTATTTATTTTCAAGCTGCTGCTTGAGTATCACCTTCCTGAGCTTATGTGACTGCCAGACCCAAGTCCTGCCTCGCTGGAGATGTCAGTGCACGTGAGGGAACGGCTTATCCCAAGGTCTCTGGTATTTCAGAAAACAGTTTTCTTGTAGGATCCAATTCCTTTTGTTTCCCACAAAAAGAGCAGAGGTGGTGAGAGGCTGGGGGGAAGTTCTGGCTGCTGCCTGCAGACAGCAAGTGTCAGCTGGATGGTTTTTTTCCTTCTTCTTACTCGGGAGGGCTTTGCGAGGGGCTCTTCCTGTTGGGTGCACAGTGGAAACAAAACAGAGAAAATTGCTAAGAACCAAAACCATCAGAAGCAGGAAACAAAGAAACGGCTCAAATTAGAGTCTTCCAAAGTGAGAATGGACCTTTCCCCAGCAGAGGCAGCTGGGGCAACTCCACAAGTCTGTAGCCCAAGGCATCCTGAGGTTCTTGCCCTTCCTGCTGGTCTGACTGCACCTCGGGAGCAGTGGCTGAGATCCCACAGGGAGGGAGCACTGCTGGGCACGGGCAGGGCAAGGAGGGCACCGTGCCACAGCACCTGCAGGGCCACCTGCACCTTCCACTCCATGTGTCCCTCCAGTAATCCCACTCTTCCAGCAAACAGAGCACTTGGAAATGAATTTAGGAGCCAAATCCTGCTCCCTGCTTCCCGTGCCGGCCATACACACTGCCTTTCCCATGCAGATGTTCAGTTTGCTGCCCAAACATGTCAAAAAAAGCGCAGAAACTCTTGTTTCAAGACTCTGCTGGAGCTGCTGGAGCTAAAAAATGTTCTTTGTGATCCTTTCTCCTAACCTGCCTCTTTCATTCCTCTTCCTCCGCCCAGGCTGCCTCTGGCCCCCGAGGCATGTGCGGCTCTCAGAGCCCCTCTCAGCAGGTCTCCAGCTTCTGCTGCTTTGTTCTCCTGGCCGAGAGGACATTGGTTCCACTTCAAACATGTTTACAAGTTGTTTATTTTTGTGGAACTCAGGGCTATTTCTGCCACAGAACATCTCACAGCTATGGATGGGCAGAGCCCACTGATGCATTCCAGCCCTTTCATGAAATCACCTCAAGAATAAACAGCAATATTCCCACTCTGACATGATCAGTACCTGACTGCAGTAAAACACATCAAGGACCACCCAGCCCTTTGCTCCCTGATCTATTCCTAGCTGCAGAACATAAGGTTCTTCTCAAAGGTAACAAGAAAAAAGAAAATTACAGCTTTATGTAATGCCAGAGCACTTCAGCTCTGCCAAAACAAGGACAAGACTGCAGCTCACCAGCAACCATGGCTCTGTTGCCTAAATGAAATGGGAGGCAGCCTGGGTTTGGGAAGCTCATGGAGCTCAAGCAGTGCTGCAGGTCCTGGCAAAGCTTGGAGTGATGGATGGGCTCTAGGAACAGCTCCTGGGCACTGGCAGCCCCACCCTAGACCTGACCACCAGCTCACAGGGCTCCAGTCTGGCAGGGCTCTTCCTGTGCTTGGTACTTTAATGCAAGAAAAATGATATTAAACTCTCTGCAGTGTTACTCTCTCAGGAGTAATGTTGCTGCACGCTCGTTTGGGTGGAAAAAATGACACATCTAAAGAAACAGGCAGCTAAAATGGCCTGTGCTCAGCATCACTTGACCAAACTGGTCCAAAAAAATCTCAAATCCTTCAGTACAGACCTTCCCCACATCTCCATTTACCAGTTCCTCCTCTCCATCAGCACAGATTTCAGGATCTTCTTTCCAACAACACGGACGTGTCCCTCTGTAATCCTGATGACACCCAGCACATGGGTTTGTCTTGTCACTTGGCTGCTTGGCTGATTTCCCATGTGTGGGAATATTTCCCTGCTTTAGTCATCTCATGAACCATCTAAAAGCTTTTCCAGTTGAATGAGAGAGCCCAGGATGAGTTCTGACTCTGGGGAGGAGGGCTGGAGCTGCAGTCCCACGTTCCAGGCGCAGACGGATGGTGCTCGATGGTGCAGAGGGAGGAGATGGCAGAGAGAATTCTGGCACCCAGCTCAGAGCCTGCTGCTAAGGCTGGAGACAGCCAGGGAGGAAGCAGAGAGTCAGCAGTGGATGAGTTCTCAGCATGAGCAAGCGCTGCAGGAAGGAAGCTGCAGGACCAGCCTGGTGCCAGCACAGGTGTCCTCCCGCCAGGTGAGCTCCAGGTGACATTGTGGCATCTTAACAGGGAACAGCATTTCAGTAACAGCTGCACCATTTGTTTAGAACAGAGAATTCCCAGTATCACCAGCAAACTACAGACCCACCAGTGACTGCTCTGACACAGTCCCAGCACTGGGACAGGCAGGGGGAGATGGGCAGGGCAGGGAATGGAGGCAGCCACAGGTCCACACCAGCCTGGACAGGACACTGAGTCACAGAATGGCTGGGGCTGGAAGGGACCTTAAATCCCATCCAGTGCCACCCCTGCCATGGGCAGGGACACCTTCCACTGTCCCAGGCTGCTCCAAGCCTCAATGTCCAACCTGGCCTTGGACATTTCCAGGGATCCAGGGGCAGCCACAGCTGCTCTGGGCACCCTGTGCCAGGGCCTGCCCACCCTGCCAGGGAACAATTCATTCCCAATATCTCACTCCACCTTTTGCTCAGCAGCTGCATTTCTGCTCCATCAATACTCCCCTCCTGCTTCCTCTCTGCCCAAAAGGCTCTCAGCAGACTCAAAACCAGGCTGGAGGCTTTGATGCTGAACCGAGTGCTTTCAAACTGTGTTAAAGCTCTTAATTATTAATAGAAAAGTTGTAATGTGGCAGCAGGGAGCCAAACTGGCAGTTTAGGAGGGAAGTGTTGGTAAATCAGGAGCCAGTGTCTTAGTCATGGCTTCTCCATCGTGCCACAGCTTCTAACATGAGATAATGCTGCAAGGCTGGGTGTATTAGTCACCAAAAAATTCTGTTTGCAATGAAGCAGAACTCAACAGACCTCCAGAAATCTCACTCCTCTCTGGCATTCAATGCACTGCTATCTTACATCCCCCTGAAAAGAAAACTCTCCCATCTGCCACCCCAACAACCATATGGGATCCTCGGAAAACGAAGGAAATTAAAGTCCCTGTGGGATCACAGCTCCCAGCTCAGCTGGGGGGGGTTGGGAGGATCAAATATTTGAGCTAAACACATCCTGTGCCCCGGGCAGCCCCGCAGTGCTGCTGAGCTGCCTCTGCCAGCCACAGGCTGCTCAACCTGAGCTCTGTGGCTGAGGGTGACCTCCTTTTGGGAACCTGGAGCTGCAGGGAAGCAGAGGGACACAGAAGGACGCTGTCCTTGCTGCCAGCCAGGGCAGGACAGCCCTGACCCCTGCCCAAGGTTCAGTGGGTCCAGCCCTGCAGCACCCGCCCCGTGCTGTCCCACTGCCCTGGGAGCCTGGTTTTGGGTGCAAAGGGAGGGAATTTGGCTCTTATTTCCCCAGGCCAAGCCCTCCTGTGGCTGGCAGAGCTGTTCTGCTGCAGGGACCCAGGAGGGACACCCAGATGGCCCAAGGAAGGAAATGGGGGATCTGCCTGCTCTGCCCCACACCAGCCCCAGAGGAAAACAGTGCTCTGCCACCAGCCCAGGAGGGCACAGATTTGGGGATGGCAGCAGCAACTCCCCCCGTGAGCTGGCACTGTCAGCTCTCCAAAGGACAAGAGGTTCCTTTCACTTTTTAAGCAGTTTCTGGAAATGACCAGAACAGTCATTCCCCACCGTAAAAAATTCATTCCTGGCTAAGGAATATTCCCCACATAATTTGATAGGAGGCCACTTCCAGGCTCAGATCCTAACAGAAAACAAAGACAGTTTCTTTGAGCCTCATCAGCACCACGGGCTCAAACTCTCATTTTTCAGCCTGTCAGTCTCCTCCCTGCAGCACAAGGAGCCAACACTGCCCACGGAGGGCACACACAGTGGGAAAAACAATGGGGATTTCTTGGGCCTGAGAAGGTGATTTGAGAATCATGGACGAGTAAAGCCACTGCATAGTAATTTTCTGCATTTTCCTGGTTTCCCTGATTTTGTTTTGTCCATTTGGCCTCGTGCTGCTTTGCTCTGCAGCATTCTGCAAACACCAGTTACGAGAGCTGATCAGAGCATTTCACTGCAAACCCCAAAGACCACAACACTGAAACAATCCCTCTCGATCATATTTATCAAAAGAAACGCCATGTTAGTTCTGTTCTTTCTTTTTTCATCTTTTTTTTTTTTTTTCCACTTAAAACCACCAAACTTTGTAATAACATTTTTGCCTCAGCAGCTCTACCCAGCAGAACTCTCCTCCTGCAGTCTCACAGCCCCTCCCCGTGCAGCTCAGCTGGGAGGTGTGAGCACCACAACCCTCCCAGTTTACTGGCCCAGCCTCAACTTCTCTCCCTGCCATCAAGCTGGACATGTAACCTTGGAGAACCCTTCCCAGTAATCAAATACAGCAAAGATTAATGCCTTCAATTCACTTCTCTCTGGTTGGGTATTTTTCCACTTCTTATTCCTGGTGCTTTCCCAAATCTCTCTGTGCTGCACCCACTGCTGGGCTGCCCACCCAGCACTTCCAACCCAACCTCCTGCTTGAGCAGGGGCTGGAAGGGGCCTTAAATCCCATCCAGTGGGACCCTGCCATGGGCAGGGACACCTTCCCTTGTCCCAGGCTGCTCCAAGCCCTGTCCAACCTGGCCTGGGACACTTCCAGGGATCCAGGGGCAGCCACAGCTGCTCTGGGTACCCTGTGCCAGGGCCTCACCATCCATTCAGGGAAGGATTTCTTCCCAATATCTCATCTAATCCTGCCCTCTGGCAGTGGGAAGCCATCCCCACGGTCACTCCAGGCCCTTATCCAAAGTCCTTCTCCAATTCCCATTTGGGCTCTGAGGTCTCCCTGAGCCTGCTCCTCTCCAGGGGAGCAGCCCCAGCCCTCCCAGCCCGGCTCCAGAGCTGAGGAGCTCCAGCCCTCAGAGCAAGTTTGTGGCCAAAGAAGGGGATAAACTTCCCCTGCTCCTTGTGCTCCCCCAGGTCTGCAGCAGGAATCCTGAGCACTGTCTGGAGCAAGGAGCCATTCCCACCCCTGACCTCCCTTCCCTCTCCCCACTCCTCCCCTCAGCTCAGCACAGTCTGAGGCCAGAGGGGTTTTCCTGGGCTCCACAGGTGACACAGCTGCTGGCACAGCTGCTGGCACTCACGTTTTCCCAAGTGCTGCTGCAGACAGCACCAAAGGATGGCTCAGTGCTCCTTTGTCCCACCAGTTCCCTTCCCCCTGCCCAGCCAGGACACCTTCCCTGCAGGATCCCTCACTCCTGGGGCACGGTGCCAGCACAAGGGACTGGTGCCAGCTCTGGTGCTGCCGACAATGTCCCAGCTTAGCACTGCCCTGTCACCAGTGTCTGCACAGCGGCCGCGGGATCGGGTTACCCCCAGGTGAGGGGAAAGCGCTGGCCTCGCAGTTCCAGCTCATTTAGGAGATTAATTAGGCACAAGGATCTCCTTTCGGAGGAGACACGATGTCTTTGTGAGCCGCCAGCCCTGTTCTCCTCGGTGGGAATTGTCAGCCCTCTGCTGGGAGATGGGATGGTGCGGGAGGGTGGTCCCCATCTGAACCCTGCTCACGTCCCCCCTTCCAGCGCTGGCAGCTGGAGCCGCCGGGCACGGGGGAGCTCTGGGATGTTTTCAGCACTCCCAGGGCTGGGTGGTGTGGCTGGAGCCCGGCACTGCTTCAAAAACACTCCCAGAGCTGTCAAAAGACTTTTACAAGGGAGAGTCTGGGCTACGTCCCTGGTTTTGAATTTGATCTCCCTGCAAAAAGAGGAACCAAAGAATGCACTCGGCCGTTTCTCTACCATATTTCATCTGAGGTGACATTTATAGGTGGCAGGAAGACTTAATGTACCATCATTTTGCTTTCAGCAGGCTCAATGAAAGGTTTGGCTGGGCTCACACTTGAGATTCTGCCCAAAGGAAACTCGGACTGAGAGCTGGATGTGGGGGCTGAGCAGGCTGGGCAAGCAGAACACCCCTGGACCCCAAAATCAAAGGGGGGAAGGCAGGCAGGGGAGGAGAAAGAGAAAAAGAGAGGCCTGGCCAGCAGGATGATGCTCCTGAGCTCCACACAGCAGCTCAGCACACAGAGTGCCTGTGACTGCCCCGGGGAAAGCTTTGGTGGAGCATCTTTGATTCCTGCATCCATCCCCCCACAGAGACTGGGATGGATTTCAAACCCTGCTCTATTTGAAAGTAAAATTTCCACTAGCCAATATTTGTCTGAGGCAGTTTCTTTGAAGAAGATGGTGCTATGCAGCGATCTCCACACTAATTACAGGAATTAGGAAAGCAATGGAGTGCAAGATCTCTTTTTTTTTTCCCAAGGCTTTCCAGAAAACTGCCTCAAGCATCATGTGCCGCTGAAGTTTAAGGTGCTTTTTTAGAACTCTTGCAAGGAAATCTAAATTAATTCAGCTTCTGAGAAGCACCCTTAGATGTTCCCAGAGCACCACCCAAATAGAACAGTGCTCTTCAAAGGCAGAAACATCCGAGCAGTCTCCTGAGGGGCAGCACTGGGAAGAGCTGTGGGTGGTGGGAGTCAGGCTGCAGGAGCTGTGGGGTGGCCTGGAGTGTGGAGCCTCTGAAGAGGCCATTTATCTGTCCATCTGTCTGTCCATCTGCAGCCACTCACACACCCCCTGTGACCCCAGAGGAGCACAGCCATGGCCAGGGCAAGGCAGAGGGTTCAGAGCCAGCCCCAGCCCTTCCCTGCTGGGGCAGGAGCGATGGGTGCCTGCTCCCGTGAGCAGAGGGGTTCCAGCCTGACAAATCACCTTGGTTTGAATGGATCACCTGGGAGAAAATATTCTGATATATGACCACTGGGTCACATGGGGCTGCCCACAGGGCTGGAGATTTGTTTTATGAGAATATTTGGCTTCATTTTCAAGTTCAATTCGTGGAAAGTTTCTAGACCAAGAGCAAAATGAAAAGCGAAGGAGCTGAAGCTTTGCACAGTAGTTGTGCCAAACTCCAGGGCCCATGGAAAACCCACACAGCAGGAAAAGAGATCCCACCTTTTCCTCCTGTGAGCCCAAAGCAGCACACAGAGATGCTGGGGCAGGCAGGATCCTCCTGCTGGGGGCTTCTCTAACCCAAGCATCCCTGAAACATCCCACCTCCAATGGAAATTTGTCACCTCCCTCTGCCCTCCCCAAACCAAGCCCTGCTCCTGCAGCCCACAAGCATTGCTCTTTTCCACACATCTTAAAATACCTCATGGAAGGACACAGATGCTTAGAAAATAAATCCTGGATTATTTAAGCACAAGAGAAAGAATTCATTGAATCATTAAGGTTGGAAAAGACCTGCAAGATCATAAAGTTCAACCTTCTATGTGAAATCTGTACATATACATGTGTATGTATATATACAGAGAGATATACAAATTTAAAGATTATATGGCCACCAGGAACTAAGCCTCAAGTATATTTATCTTTGTAGTCTACTGAGTTTGCTGCCTGTGTTTTCCATGAGCCAGGGTAAGGACGTTTGCCAGAGCCCTGAATCACTCTGGTTTAGGGAGCTTTCTCACCACAGGCATGATCTAGGACTCCCAAACTAAAACTGCTCTAAAAGAAACAAACACACAGACACCCTCACAACAGTCTGCACCAAAAAAAAAATAAGTAAGTCATAAGATAGTTTGAATGTTATGTCATCTGGAATCGGCCAAGCAGCAGACTGGGAATTTTAGGAGCTTTCCTCAAGTGAGAGGACTGGGAGAGAGGCGGGTTCTGTTCTAACCTGGCAGCAACTTCTGCTCCTCCTGAGCACAAACCAACCCCCATCTGAGGCACAGAAAATGCAAACCCTGAGCAGCCACACGAGGAGGTATGGAGGGAGGGGAAATGAAATAATTGAGTACTCTGACCCTGCCTGGAAGGCAGCACTTCAGGCAGGAAAAGCCTGGGTTTAGGACCCAGGGTTGGGGACCACCCAGGGCACCTCTTGCACCAGCTCCAGCCATCCCACTGTGCTGGAACCACAGATATTGGGGTGTCAAACCTCCTGTCCCAGCCTTGGACCACATCTGGGAACTGCTCTGCTCCTCTTAAAGAGCAATTTAGATAAGACTGTTCTGATTACAAGATTTTACCTAATCCCCCAAAAATGCCATTTATTGTTTGGCAGCCCGAAGATCCGCCCCTCGGGGCCGGCCTTGGCCATCCAAACCCAGATTAGGCAGAAAACCAGAGTTTTGGGGTCTGGGCTGAGCTTGGAGTGGCTCCAGGGAGCAGGATGGAGGGAGACAATTCCCCCCAGCCCCAGTTTCCAGCTGGGGCTCCCTGCAGTCACCCACGGGGTGTTCAGGGGTCAATGCCCCCATGGAAGGGCAGCAGGGGACACAGCAGCACAGGAAGGTCCCCAGGGAGCCCCAGCCCTGCTCTGCTGGCCCCAACATGCCTCTCCCAGCTCTTGGCTTGCTCCAGGGCCGCGGTGGCTCCCGGCCAGGCAGCCACAATGCAGTGGAAGGAAGAAGAAACAGCTTTGTTTTGCCCAAAGCCTCGCAATTAATCAAGTTCCTATTTCCTCGCAGTTCCACCTTCCCCACCCCAAATGCACCAGGCAGCTCCCAGCCATGGCAGAGCCCCTGAGCCCAGCACAGGGCTTGCTTTGCAATTCCGTGTGAACAGAGAACCAGAAAATGAAATTAAAGTGAAATAGAAACGTCTTTGCTACAGTGAGAACCACTCAGGGCCCTTGGAGGCCAGTGCAAAGATGGGAGCCTCTGGAGCAGGCTGGCAGCCCCATCCCTGCCAGCACTACCCAGGAGGAACACATGGAATCCCAGAGCCATTTAGGCTGGAAATGACCTCCAAGAGCGTCAAGTCCAAGCTGTGCCTGATCCCCACCTTGTCCCCAGCCCAGAGCACTGAGAGCCACCTCCAGGGATGGGCACTCCAAACCTCCCTGGGCAGCCCCTGCCAAAGCCTGACCACCCCTTTCCATGGAGAATCTCCTCCTGATTTGGACTCCTCTGAGCACAAGTCACTGTTTTTATAGTTACACACAGCAAAACAAAACACCAGTGCATTTTCCTGGCCTTTTTCCAAACTAAAGTGGGGCTGAATATCAGGGTGGGAGGAGAGCGGGTGAGAATCCAGGTTCCTCAGGGACAGCAGCCCTTGATTTATGAGCAAATCTCTTAAACAGAAGTCCCAGAGATGCCGTTCCTGAGGGACATTCCCAAAGTGGCTGCCGGGAAGGCAGGATGAGGGTGGGACCTGCTCCTGTGCCTCTGCACCTCTAATTGCCATTATTCTTCAGGAATATAAACAACAGGAGCCACCGAGCAGAGAGCCATGAAAGCTCAGCAGAACAAGGGCCTGGGAGCACAGGGAGAGGAACTGGAGGTCAGGCAGGTCAAGGACTCATTTCTGGCTCACCACAGCCCCTCTGGACGAGGACAGATGGGCAGGCACAGCACAGCAGGCACAGCCTGGCCTCTCCTGCAGCTCTGTCCAGCTCCCCAGGAGAGGAACCAGCAGCATTGGAAGGTCTGTTTGCTTCACCTCACGTGCTTTTGCTTTCATATGACCCAGCTGATAATTGTCAAAGTTACCTGCATTTTTAAGAGACCATTTTTCCAAAAGAAATTCTACCCTCTCCTGTTTGATCCATTGCCCCATCTCTGAAAGTGTCCAAGGCCAGGCTAGACAGGGGTTGGAGCAACCTGGGATACTGGAAGCTGTCCCTGCCCATGGGATGGAGGAGCTTGAAGGTCATTCCAAACCAAAGCAGTTGTTGGTTCCATGATTCTGGGATGCTGCACTGGGATTTGGGATGGTGAGGGCCTCAGAGCAGAGCACAGGAAGGGAGCAATGGGAGGAAGGTGCAGCATCACCCCAGTCCCACAGCTCTGGTGTGCTGTCCCCTGTCCCCCTGCCCCACAGCTCCCTACCAGCCACTTGGAGAAGTCCCTGATGGAGACAGGAATATTTGAAATTTCTTTCATTTTCAGGCATGGAAAGAGAAATGTTCAATTTTAACTGGGATGCCTAATGAAGATTTATTTATGTGGGAATAACCACTCTTCCTTGGAGTAACTGGGTTATTTTTTCATGACCACTAGACCTTAGATCTGCTCCTCATTTCTTTCCATACCCACAGAGGGCAAGAAATAGCCATACTTGGTCAGTGAGAAAATGAAATTAAATGCAAATAGACATGTACTAACTAAATCTGTGTTTCCCAAGATTATTATTTCCCTAAATGCCAAGTCCCTGGGGTGAAGGAGGGGTAGCATCAGCCTGGGCCAGGGCTGGCAGTGTGGGGGCTCAGCCTGGCCCATGGCCCCATCCACCAGTGCCTGGGCCTGAGGGTGAGGATGAGCACCAGCCCTGGGAACACTGGCAGGCCTGGAGGCAGGGATGAACATGGGAAGGGTGTTAAACTGATTGTATCTCCTTGGCTGAAAGCACCCAGTGCCACCCCAGCCATGGCAGGGACACCTCCCACTGTCCCAGGCTGCTCCCAGCCCCAGTGTCCAACCTGGCCTTGGGCACTGCCAGGGATCCAGGGGCACCCAAGGCTTCTCTGGGCACCTGTGCCAGGGTCTCCCCACCCTCACAGGGAACAATTTCTTCCCAAAATCCCAATCAATACCTAAATCAATTCCTCCCCAATATCTCTATCAGTATGAAGCCATTCCTTCATCCTTCCCCTGCCTCAGCTGAAGAACACATCTCTGCTAGGAACACACTGCTTTCTGCTGCAGGCTTGGCTGCTTTCTAAGGAAGATGCTGTCTGCTGGGGAAGGATGAAGACACCCAACAGGATACACAAACCAACAGGACACAGAAACCTGCTGGGACACAGAAACCCAGCACTGCTCTGGACACAAATCCCTGCCCAGGTGGCCCTGGTGCTTGGGCAGTGACAGCTCCTGGCACGGGACAGCAGCTCTGCTGACTCACCCAGTACAACTCCTGCCCAGAGCAGTTTTTCCATAAAAATAAACCCAGCCCTAATAAATAAATGCATTCCCATCGTAAAAGCCCAATTGGTGGCTGGGAAGGAAGAGCCTGAGCCTTGCAGCAAAACAATTTCCCTCTGCATTGGAGACTCTAGACTGTGCTCCAGGGAAAGCACACCAGAAGGAGCCCATGTCCCTGGGGAGGGGGACAGGGGGACCAGCACCGAGGTGAGGGACCTCAGCCAAAAACCCCGAAGTCCTGCAGCAGAGGCTGGGAGGATGTGACACTCACTCACGAGGGGGATTTGGGAACTGGCACAGCTCCTGATAGAGCAGACCTGGGGGATACACGAGCATTTAGCAGGGAGCCAAGGGCTTTTGTAAACAGAAGCTCAAACAAACATCTCTCATTTCACAGATGGTGCTCACAATTTACAGCTGGCACATTTAAAGGCCACCTCGGACACATTGGTGCTCACGGCCGCAAATGGGACACCAGAAACACCTCAGGCCTGCAGGCCTCAACATCTGCTCTCCAAGGAGCCTCCCTCTGAAATCCACAGGAGTTATTTCCACAGGAATATCAGTGGGACTCCTTAGTAGGAACGAAGAACATCAGAATGACCCAGCTCCTTTCCCTGCAGCTTCCCAGTCTGGGTGAGCACAGGCTCCCAGCTCAGCAGCTGATGCACTGACAGCCACTCCTGAACAGCTCCCCGGCACAACAGCCCTGCTCCACAGCTAAAAATTACAGAAAATTGTGAAGAACACAAGCAAAAACCCCGAAGTCCTGAAGCAGAGCTCAGGGATAGGTGTCACAGGGCCAAAGCAGAGGATCTGGCAGTGTTTGAAGGAGCACAAACCCCAAGGCTCCTCCAGACCCTCCCCATGGCCACAGATCCAGGGCAGCACCAGAAGCCCTGGCAGGGCAGCACCAGCTGCCCCAGCCTGGGGCAGAGTGTGTGGCTGCCCGAGGCTGCCTGCAGAGCCCACATTTCTCAGCTGCCTGGACGAACAGAAGTGTCTTTATGGGGACATGATTTGGGCAGCCCCGCGGGGCGGCCGGACACTGGCACCATTCACACACCCTGCCCTGGGCCAGCCTGCAGGGCAGGGCTGGGGACAAACCCACTGCTGGCAGCCCTCCTCACCCTCCTCATCCTCATCACTGCAAACTCAGCCCCACCGAGGGCAGAACCCCATGGAGCTCTCAAAAACACAGGCACAGCCCCTGCTCCTGGGCAAGCCTGGGGAGTGACATCCACACACACTTGGTCAGAATAAAATCAAGTTAGATGCTTCATTTCTCATTGAAAGATTGGATTAAAGACATTTGATTTAAATATTTGGGGTCACAGAGAATATTTGCCCTGTGGTATTAGCCCCCTTAGGATCCATATTTCAACCTTTAGCTCAACACAGACCAAAACTCTGTATGTTCCTGCATGTGCAGGAATTATCTTTTAATCACTGGACTTGTGGAAAAGTACCAAATGGCACCAGCACTGTCAGAGCCACGAGCTGCCAGTGCTGCCCTGCTCAGCCCTGTTTCACTCGCAGAACTAAAGGCTCTGTAACTGGCACAAGCACCTGGTTCAGTGCCAGCCTGCTCACCTAATCCCACGGGAACAGCACGGTGCCTCCGCTCCCCAGAGCCTCACACAGCTTTAACTGGGTTATTCTGCTGAATTTCGTTGTAATTTCTGCTAAGAAATAAATCATTAGGAAAAGGCAGCTCTTGGAATCTGAAAAGCTGTGAATTTGGCAACCAGTCCTTGTAAGGTCCCAGCAAGACCCAGGCTCACAAACCTCATTCTGTGATAAGACACACCATTTTTTTTCCCCCTTTGAAGGATAAACTAAAACCACCCTGTTGGGGGAATGGGATGTGACTGATTCCAGAGCTTCAACCAGGCATGAGAGAGACAAGCATCTTTTACTCTGTATGTACTGTGTGTATAGCACAGCCCTGATCTGGAGGTGTCCTACCTTTGGATGGTCTGTCCTGCCCCCACGGCTCTTGTGCTGGGGGAAGATCCCCATGGAGCAGGCATGGCACAGAGCTGGGCACACCGAGGAGAGGCTGCTGTGGGGCTGCTGCAGCTCAGGCTTTAGTGGCAGGAGGAGGATGATGAGGAAGCAGAGCAGATGGTGAAGCTGGATGAAGCCTGTGCCTGTTCCACACTTACCTTCCTGCCTGGGAGAGCCATCCTGAATGCTGGAGTGAGAGCTGCACCTCAAACCCCAATCCCAACCCCAACCCAGCCAACCAACAGTGCCACCACGTCCACAGCACCTGTCCCAGCACCGAGCCCCCACTGGCACCCAGCTACCCCAGGCATGGCCCTGCCTGCCCTCAGGGCAGCTTTGGATGAGTGGGAACTGGGAGTGCCTGGGGCCATGGGAGGGGTGGGAAGGACGGTGTCCGTGCACTGGGGTGCTCCGGGAGGGGAGTGGCGTTCCCAACGCCCATCCCGGGGATGCACGGGGCATCTTCATCTCCTGGAGATCTGCTCAAGGTGTGCCTGGAGCTTCATCTCCTGGAGATCTGAGCAGATCTTCACATGGCAGGGAGGGGAGCTTCTGTGGGAAAATGCTGCGGGACTGGCAGGAAGGAAATTCCCCCAGCGCAGCCGCCATGGCCAGGGCCCGGCCGCGGCAGCTTCAGGGACTGCAGAAATAACCCGGCCCTCCCCAGGGAGGCATGCCTAAGGTCACTGCTTTTTCCCTTGAACTTTCCAGATGAAGGAAGCAATAGCAGAAGCGACAGCACAGATTTGGCCGGAGATCAACTGTACTGACAACAGTCACAGGATTGAACTCAGAAGAAAAGTCCTTTGTGTGTGCTGGAGTTATCACCAGATGGGCCGGGCAGCACTGGGGAGTTCTGCTCAAAAATATTCCACATGGGCAAAACCATCAGAGCTGGAACTGATGGCAGATGTAACCCACAGTAACTAATTCCACTGCTTAGAACGAGTTAAAAACGGAGGGGAAGTGTTTGGTGCCCATTAAAAATTAAAATGTTAAATTGTATTCTTCAGCAAACTGCTGAGGTTGAGAATAAGAAACAATTCTGATTAAAGATTAAGGATGGGGAGTCTATAAAACACTAATTACCATTGTACTTACAGGGAATTTGGCCTGTTGGGCTTAATTACTTCTAGTTCAAGATCACTCGAGTTCAGGCTGGGCTGAGGAGCGCTGTTGGAGTTGAGGAAGCTGTTTACATTTGATGAGATGACAGATTCCAGGCTGGAGTTGAGGATGCTGTTCCTGCTGTCCTCTAAAAAACATCAAAACCCCAGAATCATCAGCTGCCACTGCAGATGAAGTGAAGAGCAAATGGCTGTGAAGCATTCCCAGAAAACCCCATGCCAGTGTAAACAGGGACATCTCCCCAGACTTTAGAGTTACTTACAGACACATTACACACTACACCACAAGAAATACCTGGTACTCTTTGGCTCTTTTGGATTTAAGATGCAGATACATTTAAATGAACACCATTTTTAGTAGGAAAATACACATTTTTCTTAAGATATTAGTATTTTACATTCCTGAAGGCGTCCAAAATGCCACAACCTGAAAGAATTTGAAATGTAAGCTATGCACAGGAATGGATTTGTGTCACAGCTCCCAAGGGATGGAGTGTTTGGGTGACAGAGTAGGACAACACCTTAGATCAGGAACAGGGCAGATCACCCAGTTAAAGTTGCTTCAGCCTCACATTTGGCACCAACTACTTTTTCTCCATCCTAGTCAGTTCTAAAGGGGGAAAAGGATGGGTCTCTGCTCCATTTTGGCTCAGCTCTTCCAAAATGCAGAGCAGTAGTGGAGCAGAAGTTTGCCTTTGGATCTGATCTGGAATGGGATGTGCTGGGCATGCCCCAGTGCTGGGGGAGTGCTGCCCCTGCTCTGCTGACACACCAGGGCTTCTCAGAGATCCCCATTTCCCTCCATCACATCCCTTGAGAGACCTCCCCTTTGTTTGTGCAGCACTGACAGTGTCGTGCATCTCAAAGAGCCACCACAGCACGGGGCCTCTCCTCGGGTCACCGAAAATCCCATTAACTCATTTCCAGGAGATGCCTTTGCCATTGGAGCAGTAACTGCAGTTGTGAGAAGCAATTAGCAACACTGATGGCACGAGAGCAGCCCCGGGCAGAGAGAGGCTGCTCCTGGGATGCTGCTTTCCTGAAAGACAGGCACCAGCTGGAAAACACAGAGTCCTACTTCAAGGATACTTCTTTCCAAAATCATTTTTCCAGTGCACAATGACATGGTCAAACTACAACCCAAAAGCATGTAGTGGTAGGGAATCCTTGCTCTCAATCCCTTTAAATTCCACCTCTTTTTGAGTGAGGAGAATGTGCAATATTAATTTGTATCCTGTGCATATATAAAGGGGGGTAAAAGAGTGCAAGAGGAACTCGTGGCTTGTGTGAAAGGTTAATCCTGAGCACACAGCAGAAAGAAACTGCCTGTAAAACAGCCTGGCAGGAGGGTTTGTCTGGGGGCAGCTCTGCTGGCACTCCAAAGGGAAATGCCACATCAGCCAAAGGATTGTGGCTGCCCAGAGCAGAGTCCAAGGCTCCTTGTCTTGCTCTTTCTCTGGAGCTGCTGCATTTCCCAGGTACCTGGACAGAATCAGCACCTGCAGAGCAGCAGGACAGGGCGTGGTTTAGCTCAGGTTGAGCTCATCTTCCAGAGATGAGCCAAGGATGTGTGATGTTGATACACGTCAACATGTTCCTGAAACTGGATTTCATTAATCTTCATCTGCCATGAGCCACCTTGGGAACAAGCAGCACAGACATTGCTCTGTCCCCAGCTCTGAGAAAGTTGAACCCTCAGGGCTCAGAGGGCACCAGCACCTTGTGAGGAAAAAGATGATCCATGAAGGAGACAAAGAGGGAAAAGTGAAGAAAAGCAGAGTGCTGACCTCCACAAATGTCAGGCAGATGTGAGAGCCAGCAGATGGAAAAAGAAAGAAATTCAGATTCCTAAAGACCTAAAAACCCCAGATCCCTCTGGTTTTGCCTCTGCCAGAGCAGGTTTTAGGCAGCCCACGAGAGGCCACCTGTACAGAGCTGGCCAAGTGCAGGGACTGCCTGTGCTGAGCCCCCAGAGTGCACTGACACCAGCTTATTGTCTGCTAACATCATCTGCCCAAGGCTGAAGGCTGGGAATAAGCTCCATAAGCTTGGCAGCTCAGTGTGGATTGTCCCTCTAATCTCCACAGCAGCCCACAAGCCAAGAGCAGGCTCGGAGTCCCTGTCAGCCACAGAACTGAGCCTCAGCTCAAGGGGAAGGGAGAGCAATGGCAGAATCTGAAACTCCTGCTTTATTTGATTTCCTTCTTTTTGAAAGGCTGAAACTACACTTTGCTTCATGTTTTTGAAAGCTCATGTGAAGGATTCTTTGCTGGAAGATTTAATTTCGTCTTACAGCAACAAGAGCAGAGCTGCCCAGCAGCTCAAGAGCATTTCCAGCATGCAAGGAAAAGAAGAGCCTCAAACCCCTTGGCCAAACTTTGTACCTCTAGTGGGAAGCCAGGCAGGCAGAGGCACTGGAGCCTCATCAGAGCCTTTGTCTTCAGAACACCGTCCTGGGGCAGGGCTGTGCCTGATAACTGATCCAGGGCACTCTGGTGACAGTGACCCCAGGGAGCAGAGAGGGGATGACAAAAGAACTGATAAGGAACAAAATGGTGTTTGCTGTGTTGGTGACACTTGTGTCACAAGAGCTACTTCCTGGGTCAGATGTGGATAAAAATGTAAATGTTTAACAACAAAATAATCACTATAATCATAGATTAATCATGATTATCTAATCTGCTCCCTGTGTGTTGGGCATGATAATTTTTGACTTAGTCACAGCTTGGTATGATGAATGCTAGCAAAAATCTTAGAAAAGTATTGGACTTTGATGAATAGATTCCAAGTGAAGGAAAACCCACTGTCCCACTCCACTTCTTTTTATGTCAAAATGCTCCTAGTCTTAAAAAATGTGCATTCTGCTCCCATTTAAAATGTTTCTAGCTTCAATTTCAGCTTTCAATTTCTGTGGTGCTCAGCTGGGCTTGAGCTGCTGACTAAGCCCTTGTGCTTCACCCTGACTTAAGAGCCTTGGTCTGTCTCCAGACCAGTAAGGAAGGAAAGGAAGAAGAAAAGAAGAAGAAGAAAGGAAACCTCACATATTTCTCGTGATATGCAGCAGGGAAGGCAAATAAAACAGCAGTGACTTCCCAAAGACACAGGAGGTTATAGACTGTCAGGAGGAAAACCAAGAAAATGTTGCTTCACATGGGAATAAATAAATGCAGAAACAAAGAAATGAGCTGAGTTCCTCTCCCAGGCATGGGGAGGATGGCACACGGAGGCTCTGGCAGCCCAGAGAGCCTGGAGGCTGACAAGCCACTGCTTAGTTAGCAGCAAATAAATTACTGGGCTGAAAGTTTTGATATTTGAGGCTGCACCGAGAGTCGTCCCACACCATTTCCAGAGCACGCTCTGGGGCCACCACTGCTTCCTCAAACCCACGCGGAGCTTTCCGACACCCGCCCAAAGGAGAGTGCCTGGTAATTAACAGTAACTTAATCAGACAAACCCACATGTTTTGAGAGTCAGCAAAGTCCACAGCGACCACTCTGTGCCCCCTGGGGAGCTGGCCATCCCCAGCCCTCCCCTGCTCCCTGCTCCACTTGTGCTTGTCCTGCTCACCAGGAGACTCTCCTGTTTTTTTTACCAAACTGGGAGAGCTCCCTGTGTGCAGCTGGCTGGCTCCAGGAGCACATGGGCAGGAAGAACCACAGGGCTGGGAACTGGGTTTACTCTGTAACACGAAACAACAGCCTGAGCAGACACATTTCTGCCACCCCACGAGCAGGGCTGGGGCCTTGGCTCTTTCACCCAAATATCTGGAGCATCAATTAGTGACAGAAATGGAAAGATGAGCTCCAACATTTTTAAACTGCCATGGTACATAATCCTCAGGAAAATGCCGAACCTCCTGGCCGAGTTTTCCTGTCTGTAAAAGGCAAAGTGCCCGAGGGCATCCCAAAAGGGGACGGTCTGTGGGGACTCCGGCGGGTGGCTGCCCTTGCCACAGGTGTGGCACCCTCGTCCTGGCAGCTGATGGCAGCGATGACGGGCCCAGGAACATGAGAAGGGGACACGCAGGGGCCCGTCAGGTGGGGAGGGGACAGCAGCACTTTATCCCATGCTAAGGCAGCCCCATGCAGAGCCCCCGTTAAGGGCTTGGATGCCAGGGGAGATTCCACCCCCCACCGACGCGACAGCAGAGGAAACCAAAGCCTGGCCCCGTTATGGAATCATCCCTTCCACTGACAGCAGGAAAAGCGCACGGGAATGGCACGGGAATGCCAGTCTGTCAGGCAGGGTTAGGGCAGAGCTGGAGGGCTGGGAGGGCACTCACGCTTCTCGTTGGGCTGGGGCGTGTGGAAGAGCGTCAGCGGCCGCTCGCTGCACGAGGGAGGCTTCGACTCCGTGCTCTTCTTGCGGGATAACAGCAGCTGCGAGTTCGACGCCGGCGCCTCTGGCACCGTGTTAAATATCTGGTAAAAATAATAAACAAGTTGTTCTTTGGCATCACCCCGTGGAACAGGACAGCTGCCCACCTGCCTGGGCTGCACGGCCTCACAGCGCGGCCTCTGAGGAAGACATGCACCCACAACAGGGCAACGTTTTGGGGACAGATTCCTAAATTCCACATTCCCGCTCTGGCTGCGCTCCTCTTTTTTTCACCCAAGATGCACAGTGCAAGCTGTGAAGAACCCTGACACTCTGGCACTCTGCTGACTTTTTAGGGGTGCAGGTGATGATTAGCAGCCAGTGTCCCCCCTGTGCCCCCCACTGCGTGACCCCGGCGCCCACGCTCCCACGGCTGCAGACCAGCTTGGGAAAGTCTTTGCAACTTCCAGCCACAGCTGTCAGAAAACTGAGTAATCACATTTTTCTCAAGGGGATAAAATTCTAAAACTGCATGAACCCAAAGAGCAGCAGCTTTGTTGGTTGCTGAAATTTGGTTATGGATTGTTCCTTTTCTGGATCCCCAAGCTCAGACAAGGGCAGTGACCCCTCCAGACCAGCTCTCTCAATGTCTCTCTCCATTGCCAGAGTTCATTAAACCCACTCCTCAGTGTCCTTCCTGCTCTACCTGTCCCTGCCAGACAAGCAACTGGCATGGCCAGGCTTTCCCAATAGGAAAAGCACATGTTGGCACAACTCTCTGTTCAAGACAGAACTGGATGTGGACTTAGAGCCATGATGCCATCCCAGCCAGGGCAAGCTGGTTTCTACTTCTGTCTTCGCTGCCCAAATGCACAAATCCGTTACTCCTTTCCAATCAAAACCAGACTAACAAAAGATCATAATCAGGGAACTGGCTGCATGTAGAAGAAAATGGTATTTTTTAGCATATGCAGCCAGGGAGGGACAGCCACGACCTCGGCCCCACCGAGCCACCACTGCTCCACTGACAGACCTCAATATCCATGGCCAACAAACACAAATGCATCAGGATTCAGATCAACACTGTGGATAAAGCCAGTACTTGAATAAACCCGGGTTTAGTCAGCACAGCAGGAGCCAGCCAAGGTGTGCATCTCACTGGTTTGCATTCATCTCTCTTGAAACCAAGAACAAATTCCCATTAAACAGTGGGAAGGGGGGAGAAAGGGAATTTCTGTGATGGAGACACGGCCATGCTGACTCACACTGGGATGACCATAAACAAGACTGGCTACCAGCAGCACTGGTTACACAGCTACAGCCCAAAAACGAGGTGCCACCTGCCCCATCCCCGGCACAGCCACACCGTGGTGCCACTGGCCATAGGGAGAGAGGGGGGCCTGGGAGAGGGGCTGCCATGGGCAAAGACAGAGCAACTCCTTTCCATAAACTACTGGCATGAAAGAAGGCAGGGAAGCCATTACCTTCTCATGGTTTTCTATTAAAATTTCAATCACAATGTTCTGGAATTTGATGTCCATAATGGCAGCGACCGTTTCCTCTTGAGGTCGAAGCAGCGTCGGCCCAAACACCACACCCAGGTTAGCAACAGTCATCAGGTTCTGCTTGTGATTATCTGCAACTCTGGGGAAAGAAAAAGAGAAAGAAAATGAAGTAGGTGATGGAACTAATCCACAGGGAACCCCCTCCCTGCCTTCCCTGCCTCGTGGCTGGCACAAGGCTTACAACACTATTTACATTTTTCACGCTCCTGGTGAGCTCCTTGAAGGCTCAGCCATGTGGAAAAGTACAAATTTAACTGTTGTGTTCCTGGAGACCTTTCAGCCTCCATGAATTGACTAATCCCACAAAACCTCAACCCCACGCCAGCCACCGAGCCTCATGCTGCAAACCACTCCCAGGAAAACATCTTGAATCATTAATGCTTAAAGCTCTTCTGAAAACAAATTGCTGGACCTCTGACACACGCTGCTCTCCAACTCAATGAGTGACCTCATATGTTCCAAAGGCCAATTCCTTCCCAGCCATTCCAGCACCAGAGGTCAGTCCCAACTGGCCCAGCCAGGCTGGCTGTGAGGCCAAGATGGGGATTTGCCCCCAGATCCCTGTGCCCCATGTGTTCCCTTCTCCGTGGCACAGGGACCCCCCACAAGATGGGGACACAGGGACACCCAAGCCTTCCTCCTCACCACCTCCGTCTCTTTTAGTTCACAGGAGGGCACAGACCAGCTCAGCAAAGTGAAGCAGCTCACACTGAGGATGTGGCACCCTGGTGATGGTGTTTGAGGGGTTACCTTGGAGCAGCTCCAGTTGGCACCTGTTCTTAGGGCTGCAAAGCCCCAGCAGCCCTAAATGGGACACGTCCTCTGCTCTGCCTCACCCCGAGGGGACACAGCCACAGGGATACAGGCAGGTGTCCCCTGGCCATGCTGGGCTGTCCAGGGAGCCCTGGCTGAGGCTGGGACAGAGCTCAGCAGGTGCCCTGGACGCTGCTGAGTCACACTGGGGACATGTCCATGGCACCTGTGACCTGCGGTGCAGCCCTATCTCCAGGAACCTCTCTTGTGGTTTGCTCCTGACCTCTTCAACCAGGAACTGTGATGACTTCAGGCTGTGTGCCCACACAGTTGTAGCCTAAGGGGGTTTTAGTGTCTTTCCCTTCACTTTCTCTCCCATTTCCCTGGACAAATGCAGCAGGCCAGCACACAGTGAGGCTCAGACTCACTTGCTGGACTGACCCTAAAATTTATTGCCATGAGTTTCTACCATTGATCTTGGGGTCAACACATTTGTGTGCAAGCTCAGCATATTTCAGCACACTGCAAGCCCAGGCTGGCTAAAAAGAAAATATGCTTTCCATCCTTTTCCATCCAAATCTCACCTGAACCAGCAGAGAACTCATCCCTACAAATAGCTCCTCAGGCAGCAGACAGGGGCCTCATCACAAGGGGGCTCAGGGCTGCTGTCTTAGCTGCCCCCAACAGCAGCATCAGCCCTACTCACTGGGAAAGCAAAAAGCCTCATGCTGGTGCACATTTCATCCCTGGAGAACAGGCAGAGCTGTCCCCTCCACTGAGTCTTCTTGGGATCCAACCTGAGAGTGGGGAGGTCCTGACCAAAGCCCTTGGGAGCTGGCAGGACCTGCCCCTTACCCGTAACTCCTCTCCCTGCCAGGAAACTCTGAATATTTGATCACAGCCTGCGGGAAATCTCCGCTGTCAGTAAATGGCTGGGGCAGATGGGCTGCCCCAGAGATGACAGCCTCAGCAAAGGGGCCGTGCTGCTCACACTGCCACCCAGCCAGGCTGGCCATCCCCACCCCTGGGCGGGCACAGAGCCTCTCCCCATCCTCATCCTCACCCTCCTCACAACCAAGAGCTCCCCAAGCTGCTCATGGCCATGCCAGCACCGCCGAGCTGGGAGGGGAGACAAACTCTCCTTAGGGAGTCACAACCTCATGGAGCAGCAAGAAAGGCAGAACAAGTCCAGTAAGAACCCATATGTACTAAATAATACTTATATGAGGATTCAAACCTACCCCCCACTCCCACCCACATCACTCACCATCCCAATGACATTTTTGCATTGCAAAATTGCATTTCAGACACACTTCACATGCTCCTAATTGGATATGGAAAAACGCAGCTGCAGCCCAAATGGCTTTCAAAAGCACTAATAAAATAATAATTTTAATGATCTTCTGTGGTTAGTAAAACAATGTTCATTTATAAAAAAACAACTGAATTGATCTAAGTCGCACAAAATTAGGTGCCTCCATTTCTCATTACCGTTACCATGCCCTACATCACTCTAATAAATTGCACTGTCATCAGCTCATTACAGGGAGGCAGCTGAGCGTGGTCCTGCTAATTATTTCAGACTGGGCTATTAATGGCTTCCCAGGCAGGACATGGTCCCACAGCACCAGCCACGGCCTGCCCAGGGACTGCCCATCACCCACAGGGTGTTGGCCCTCACCTCCACCACCAAACCCCTCCTCAGTGTACTTCCCTTTGCCTCTGGAAGTTTGGGAGCTGCTCTGCAGCTGTGCAGTCTGGCTCATTTCTGGAATAAACCTCAATGGCACATGAACTCCTGCTCTGCACCCCAGGTACTTTTCCAGCAATAGCTATCCCTGTACCGGGTCACCACAGCCCTGCTCCAAAACATGATTCACCTTTCACATCCTTCAAATTCCCCATCCATTACCCACAGCATAATTTAGTCTAAATTATACCTCTTCATCATCCTTTGTGCTAGGAAATAACGCTGCAGTTTCTAAAGATGGGTGCTCTCAGCCCAAAGTGGGCTTAATGCCCCAGTGTTCAGCAGGGACTATCAGTGCCATTCCTGAGCTGCTCTTTAGAAGTTTTCCAAGCAGTCACTGTATTTTCCTTTTAACCTGCTGTTTCTTTCCGGCCCTTGATGCACTCTGAGAGAACTGCACTGTCATTCATTTCTATGGGTCTTTTTTCTGCTCCCCACTTCACAGGAGTCACTCCCAGCACAGGAGAACGCAACAACTAATGGAGGAATGTGCAGAACCTCCTCACTTCACTCCTGCTCAGGGCTAGTGGGCCAGGCTATCACTGGCTTGGAGACTTTTGGGACTTTTTTGGGCTGATCCTTCTCCTGGCAGCACACGATGGTTCCCACATCCCATGGGGATCAGTGGGAGATCAGCCTGGGGGTGTGGGACAGGCAGAGCCCCTTGGCCAGGGGGATGTCTGTGCTCAGCCTCACCAGCCAGCAGCTCCATCAACACCTGACCCACTTGGTGCTGACCCAGCAGCCCTGCTGGACACTGGCAGCACCTCCTGGTGCCACTGGGACTGAGCCCTGCCATGCCCTGGGGACAGCCCAGGCCAGGGGAGCTCCGTCCCCCAGGCCATCCCTGGGGTGTCCCTGGACACTGCTCACTTCTCACTCCCTTTCAGCAAAACAAAGGAGAGCAGGAGTGGAGTAAATCCATGTTGGGTGTTAAATTAGATTATGCCCGGGTTGCCTGGATACTGTATAATCACTGCCATGACCAAACACAATTTAATACAGGGTAATTGGTAGCCAAGGTTCAGTGCAGGGGAAGCAGGGAACAGTAAATATTCCAGTGTGGTCGGAGCTCCAGTGGGTGCCAGAGGGGCTCCTGGCTCTGCTCCCACAGACCTCCTGCCTCCCGTGTCTGGAATGACTTCCTACATGTATTTTATAGATGTATTTATATATATGCATAAACTGCTGTCTGTGTATTTTATATTTAAACACGTATTTTATACACAGAATGCATGTATCTGAACCTCAGCCAAAAGTGCCATTATTAGTTCAAATATCTTTCCTGATCCAGAACAAAATCTCTGAGCAAAAAAACATCTGAAGGGAACAAAAGGAAAGTCTGGAGTGTTTCTATTTCCATGCCTGGGACAAACCTTTGCAATCAAAGTGCTTGTTGTGGCTGGCCTAGCAAGTCCTCACAGGATGGAAAATAATGCAGCTCATTCCTCTTGCTACAGGTAAAAATCCATTCCCTGTCTGCCACCACCAGTAGAGCTTCTGTTTAACATGAAAAGCCAACCACACAGAGGCCAGCAATCCCCAAATTATTTAGGCTGGTCTGGGTAGTTTGTAGGAATTAAACACCTTTGACATAGAGAGAAGATAAAAAGCAGAGGGAGCAGAGGCAGCACGTTGGGTGGAGAGGCACCTGTGGCACCAGAGCCACCAGCCTTGTTCCCGTGAAGTGGGATTCTTGTGCAAAGAATCATGGAATCATTTAGGTGGGAAAAGCCCTCCAAGATCACCCAGCCCAACTGCTCCCCCAGCACTGCCAAGGCCACCACTAAGCAATATCCTCAGGTGCCACATCTACACAGTTTTAAATCCCTCCAGCAGTGGTGACTCCACCACTTCTCTGAGCAGCCTGTGACAGGGCTGGACAACCCTTTCAAGGAAGGAATTTTCCCTAATATCCAACCTGAACCTCCCCTACTATAACTTGAGGACATTTCCTCTTGTCCTGTCACTTGTTACCCAGGAAAAGAGGCTGACTCCCACTCACTTGCCTACAACCTCCTGTCAGGGCGCTGTGGAGAGCCAGAACGTCCCTCCTGAGCCTCTTTTTGTCCAGGCTGAGCCCCTTTCCCAGCTCCCTCAGCTGCTCCTGGTGCTCCAGGCCCTTCCACAGCTCTGCTCTGTCTCTGGATATGCTCCAGAAATGCCCCTGGGGCAGCACAGCCCCTGCCTGGGGAGGCTCAGCAGGGCTGGGCTTTGTCCAGTGGACACAGCTGGGACCCTGCAGCCCCCAGTCCCAGCCCTCTAACCTGGACCTCACTGGGGACAGACAGACAGACAGACAGGGCAGGCTGAGCACACACAATTGGGGGCATTTATCAGAGAGCAGCCCCCAGTCCCAGCCCTCTAACCTGGACATCACCAGGGACAGACAGACAGACAGACAGGGCAGCCTGAGCACACACAATTGGGGGCATTTATCGGATACAGTCTAATGAGTTCTGGGAAATGTTTCTGGGTGCATTTAACTCATCTCTGCACATTATTGAGTTTAATTGGGCTGTGACTGATGAGCGCAGAGGTGGAGAGGGAAGAGGGGCTGTGCTGGCCACCACTCAGCTTCCCCCCTCCCCAAGGGGCTGGTGGAGCTGTGTCCCCAGAGATGATGGCCCTGCAGCTCCCTGGGGATGACTCACTCCTCACTCAAACCCATGGTGGGTTTCCCAGCCTCGGGAATGTGTCTGATGGCTGGGAACACAGCAGGTGTTTATTGCAGGAATGCTGTGACTGGCACCCAGCACAGAGCTTGTGGAACCAGTGATGCAATTCCAGCTGCAGCAGCACCCACTGGTGTCCCAGGCAGTTAAATCAGCCAATCACACATTCCTAAATGGTTCCTAAAAGGCACACGTGCACGGGAGGAGCTGACAGGGACACTGGTCTGCAGTGGCTGCTGGCTCACGGCCGTGGAGGAGCAGGGAGCACAACCAGCTCTGCTTTATCCTGCCTTCAAAAGCCACGTGGATGTGGCACCTGGGGACACGGGCTAGCGGTGGCCTTGGCAGTGCTGGGGGAATGGCTGGAGATGATGATCTCAGTGGGTTTTTCCAACTTTAAAGATCCCATGATTTCCAAGGCGGAGCACACAGGCACAGAAACACCACATTGCACATTGCACACCACCCCTCCATCCCACCTGTTCATGGAGGCTCTGGACATGCCTGCACTCCTCAGGCTGCTCTGCATGCAGGGAGCTCTGCAAGGGCCACAGGAGCAAACTGAGCTCACTCAGCCACACTGTGGGAATTGGGAACCTTGGAAATATGGACAAACCCTGCTGCCTGCAGGCCATGGGCTCACAGCTCTGCAGCTTCCCCAGCCCCACTGCTCCAGAGAGGAGAGCCAAGCCTGAGGAATGCACATGCAGATCCAGAAGGAGGACAGATCACCAGGGAATGACAAAACCTCCACGTGAAGACAAGGGGAAACTCACTGAATACAAAACTCTTGCTGCTCTTGGCTTCCCTGCTCAGCTGGGACCAAACCTGTGCCTGCACTGACTCTGGGCACTCTGACTTGCTCCAACAAGACTTGCTTTTCCTCCCGGGTGGATCTGGCCACAGCTGGATGCTTGGGTTCACTCCCAGGGAAAAAAAAAAGGGGCTCATGTTGCACTGAGAAGACACCGAGGCCAAATGTGAGGTTCAGTATCAGCCAGCCAGATCAGTATGAATAGCAAACGTGCTGTGACTTGCAGGGAAACACGCAGGGAGCTCAACGCTGCTCCAGCTCAGGCTTCCCAGACTGAGCCAGAGGGGTTTCCAAAGCCATCCTCTCCAGCTTTGGGCAGGCTGAGCTTGAGGGGGGATCTCAGAGTGACCCCAACCCAGAGCCCAGGGCTGAGTGGCACCGGGCTGGCACATTCCCTGTGCCCAGCACTGCAGGTTTCCACTGACACCCTGGTGAAAAGCCCAGGCACGGCCAGAGCTGATGTTAAATGTCACCATGGTTTCCACCTGCACAAACACAGCCAGCAAAGGCACCTCACACTCAAATGCCCCTGAGGACGGGGCTGGAACAGGGTCTGCCATGGCTGCAAACTGTGCCACTGCCACCGCAGAGCCAGCCCCAGCACCTCTGCACACCCCTGCTGCACGGGCAGCTTTTCCTCCAAAACCAGACCTCAGTGGTGCTGCCACACTGCAATACCAAACCCACAGGGCCAGCAGGGCAAGGAGAGCCCCACGCAGCAGGTCTGGGTTAACAAGGAATCCTTTGACAGATCTGCCGCCACGGCAAGCGCCGCGCCGGAGTCTCCAACCTGCTGCATGGAAAACAGCCAAAGTAAACGGGCTCCCAGAGAGCCTCCAGCAGCAACAGCACTGGGGTGAGCAAGTGCAGCTCCCACGTCCCCACAGGGAGCCATTCCAAGGCAGAGCCAGGTCACAGGGCCACGTGCAGGAGCTGCCTGGTGCACACCTGCACCTTTGCACGAGTGCAGTGCCCATAGGGAAGAGCAACAGAGAGGGGCTGACCTTTTTTTTTCCTTAGAGGTATTTTGGAGCTCATTCACTACACAAATGCAAGGTTGGAGCTCATCCCTCCAAAATACTGAATTCCTAGAAGACAGTGTTGGAAGAAGGGGAATATAGGAATAAGTAGCTTTCAGAATTAATGATGAGAACAACAGCAGGAAAAATGCTTCTCTCACCTTCGCCAGTGGGACAAGGTTTTGCCCAATGATTGGAAACAGCCCTCACTCCCCCAGTTCTGTGCCCCCTGCCACACACACAAGGGTTGGAACAAGATGGCCTTTAAATATCCCTCCTAACCCAACCTTTCTGTGATTCTGCAGGCCAGGGATCACTCAAGTATCCTGGCAAAAACTGCAGCCCAGTGATATCTTGGCAATGCTGATTTCCTTTCTTCTGCTGAAAGACTGTCTGACTAAAATCTCTCTAAATGAGTTTGGTTCAGTGCTGGGTCTGTTCATACAGAGCAATCAAGGGATGTGCTCATGAGGACATCTCCATCCCACTCTGTCTGCGAGGACGGTGCAGACACCACCAGGGAGACTCCAACCAGTTATTGGAAATCTTTTGCTCACTCTTGATTCAATCTCTTTCCATAGCCAGTTTCAGTTTCACCGTGATAAACAATTTAAAAGACTCCAGATAATTATGTGCTATCAACAACCTCTACCCAACAACACCAAGTTCAGACACAAACCCACAAGAATTCACACTTGAGGAATGCAAAATGCCTGGTGCTGCTCCTGGAGATGCAGGAGGAGCTCAGCAGAGATGCTCAACCACAGAAACTCCACAGCAAACCCAGCAGCTGCTTTGTTATGAGCTGCTAAATCATCATGTCAGGTGATGATTTAGCTTTAGTCCAAGACCCCCATTATCCTACCTCCAGACTCGAGTCTTGTGCAGGATGTGGGTGCAAAAGAACCTAACAAGGGACTTCAGGCTCTGGGGCACATTCCCCTCCAGCTAAAAACTGGAGAGCCTGCATAAAATATGAGGACCTTTCAGAGAAGCATGGAAGGAAAAGCTACCAGCACCCACACAGCTGCTCCAGGGACAATCCAGACAGAGGGGGTTAAAAGTTCATTTGCAGAAGCAGAACAAAACCTTTTGCTAATTTACACATTACAGGAAGCCAAGCCCAAAAAACCCAGCGAGCACCTACAGGGCTTTTTGTGGTGGTTTGTAATTCTGCAGAATCTTATATTAAAAACAAAAGCAGAGGAGTGAGAGGGAGGCAGAGCTGGCAAGGGCAGGCATAGAGTGCTGCAGGGCTGTCTCGCCTCTGCGGAAGCATCACCAGCTCCTCCACCAAAACTCGTGAGGGAGAGGAGACTAAGGGAAAACCAAAGGAGCTGCTCTTCCCCACAAGGCTCTGGCATCTCCAGCTCCAGAGCACAAATCACAGAATCATGGAACAGCAGAATGGGTTGGGTTGGAAGGGACCTCAAAGCCTAACTCATTCCAACTAGGGAAAAAGGAAAAGGGGTAAAAGAGCACAGCATGAACCTGAGCCAGGACAGCCAAGCCCCAGGCAGGATTCTCCCAGCTCCTGCAAGGCAATATACACCTACAGGGAATCTCCTTCCATGTCACCTCCCTTTTACTACTCATAGGGCACCCAGATCCTTTGGGTCACTTGAACTCCAGGGCTCTGCCTGGATCCAGCACTGCCATGATCCAAAAGGAGCAAAAACAGGCACTGGGCATAAAAATGGCATTCCCAAAGGCAGCGAGGAGGAGCATTGCCTGGCCCAGCCACCAGCTCAGAGACAGCTCCCCGTTTGCTTCTGGCACCCAAATCAGGTGAGCAGCACATTAGAGCAGAGCATCTCAGAGGTCTCAGTGGCTAGTGGAAATTTCCAGAAGGTCCTGGACAAGAATGACTTACTGGAAGCAATACATAAATCAAGCAAATGAATAGTTACCAGACAGCAGCATAAACAGCTGCCACGGGGATGAAATCAGACCTGCTGTGCCAAGAGGCGTCAGCCTCCTTTGCCGGCTGCACCTTCGGGGCAAACCGGCAGAACAACCCAAGGAAAAGCAGATTCCTGGAGGAGCTGCCAGCCCTGGCCCTGCACAGGTGCCCTGGTGGGGTGCTGGAGCTGCTGGGCACAGAGGCACCGTGGTGAGCACCGGAGCAGCTCCTGCAGGGCTCTGCAGGGCAGCGCAGCCCCGAGCGCGGCACGAGCTGCCCCACGCCGAGCAAAACAAGCCCTGAATGTATTTTTAGGCAGGAGACCTGGAGGAATTTTCTCTTCTTGTCCTTTGCCAGCAGTCCCTGGTCGAGCAGCAAGCCCTCCGGAACATGCCAGGCCCCGTGTCCAGCCCCTGCCCCGCCGAGGGTTTTGCTGGACCCGCATCAGCAGCTGCCCTGCAGAGCCCATGCAAACCGTGGCCCTGATCAGCAGCAAACAATTTGTGCAGGAGATAACAATCACTGTCATCTCGGTTAAAACACGTAAACTAGAAAACACCACCACAGCAAAAGCAAAGGGAGCCAGCCCGTGTTGGCCAGGCCACAGCTGGGAGTGATTAGAGATAATTAATTCTGCTAAATACACGTACACACAGCTCGGTGCAGCCTCCTCCATGGCCCTGACCTTGGCACAAGGGGAGGCGTGCCTGGATCAGGGTTCTGTGGGGCAGTGCCAGCAATGCCAGCCCATAGAAGGGATTTTGAGCCCCACAGAAGGGGTATGAGCCTGGCACCATCTGTGCTGGAGAACCTGGACTCGCTGCCACAAGAACAAGGCTCAGGTGTCAAATTATGGCCATGCAATAATGAAAAATAATTCCCTAAATGCTTGAAATATAATCAGAGTGAAATCCCCGTGCTCTGCACCTCCACAGCATTGACTCCTGGGTGAGAAAGTACATTACAAAAGAAGAAGGAGATGGGGGAGATGGGAGATGGGATGATATTGCAGCTCCACTAACAAAAATGGCAATTTTCTGCAACCAGCTCCACTCCAGCAGCACCCCTGGCACAGCCACCACCAGCCTGGCAGCGCCACAGGCACCTCGTTTCACTTTGACTTATCTGGCATTAAAACAAATTGGTTTAATCAAAGAATCCCAGACTGGTTCAGGCTGGAAGGGTAAAAGGAGCAGGAGAGCTCCTGCTCTCTGGGCCAGAGTGAACAACTGTATGGACATGAGGCAGAAGGCAGAACAAATGGGCTTGGAGATGCAGTAAGAGGCAGAAATCAAAATAATTTTCTATCAAAATGCCCCTTGCCCACTACCCTGTCTGTTCCTAAAATTCGTCCTGTCCCTCCTCTGTGGGTCCCACTCACTGCACCCCAATTCTGAGGCCCCAGCTGCCATGGGACCCACCACATGGGGAAGGGCACTGCTGAACCACCTTCAAAGGCATTTACCCTGTCTGATACTGGGGTTAATAACTGACATTTTTGAACATTTCAGCTTTTTTACTGGTTTTATTACTGTTAATAAAAACTGCAGCTTCATCACACGAGGAGCCCTACAGCCCTCATCAGTGCAGCAGAGCACGTACACCCCAAAAACACAGAAGTCAGAAACCACCCAAGACAGGCTCTTTCTTTACTTGACCGACTCAGCCCAAGTTCTGGTTTTAGTGTCAGAAATCTCCACAGCCAGGCTGTGAGAAATATTTTTTTAGCTCATCTGATAAACATGCAAATCTTGATTATTCATACGTTACTTAAAATAAAAAACCCAGACAGAAACAGATGAGACAAAGCCCTGCAAGCAGTGCAGCCCAGCCTGGCAGGGGCAGCCAGAGGCCCTTGGCCTTGCCCATGCTGGCTGTGGGTGCTCTGGCTCTCAGCAGCACCCAGACCCAGCCAGTCCCACCCATCCAGAGCATCCCCCCGGGGCAGCACAGCCCCTCCCTCCAAACATCTGCTGCAGATGTGAAGGTTTCTCTCCATTCTTGTCTTTAATCTGGCTCAATGGCACTGCAGCCTCGAGCAGCTCTGTTACAGAGTAATGGCAACGAGCCCTGGCTGCCCCATGGGCACTCCTGGATCAGGGTGCTGCTCTTGGCTCAGGGTGCTGCTGATCAGAGCAGGGGCTGCAGCACCAGCCCCAGGGGAAGCTGTGAGCCCAGTCCTGGGGCTGGCTGTGCCTCTGCAGCCCATGATCCCCCCAGGAATCCTGCCCCAAGGCTGGAGAGCTCAGCAGGCTCTTGCTCCTCAGCTTCCTGCCCTTCTCTGAGATAATTTTTTTCCTATTAAATAAGACTATGAGCTGTTTCTCGTCCTAAAATAGCACACGCCACCACACACACAGTTTGTTTTGTTTGAATTCCTTCCCCACCAAAGCAGCACAAACCCCACTGTAAACCTGACTCCACATCTCTACTCCATCACCAGGTTTTTCCTTTAGATGGAAAACACTGAAGCAATCACAGATTCTCTGAACATACAAAATTACAGAATCCTAGAATAGTTTGGGTGGGAAGGGACCTTAAAGCCCACCCAGTTCCACTCTTTGCCATGGGCAGGGACACCTCCCACTGTCCCAGGGTGCTCCTAGCCCCATCCAGCCTGGCCTTGGACACTTCCAGGGATCCAGGGGCAGCCCCAGCTGCTCTGGGCAATCCCATCGGGCTGATGGGTGCACCTGGGACCACTGGGCCTTGGCTTCAGGCTGTAAATGCAGAAGGTTTGAAACCAACACCTAAACCAGCAATTTGGTTTCTAACAGCCTTGCCAGTGACCCCATGGAGGAGACACAAGCCCAGGCCACAAGAAAGCATCTGGAATTTCGTTTAAGCCTATTTCAAATATAATTTGTTATTTTTTCTTTTAAACAGATAACTTGGATCCTTCCAGATCTCCTCCTAAGCAGTTTTCCTGATTAAGTCATTCCCCAGGTTTCCCAGTCCTGCCTCAGCCCTGCTGTTCCTGTAGCACTGGTGCAAACAGCAAGGGCAGGTCCAACCCTGCAGCCTTGAGGCTGCCACAAACACCTGATGATGCTTTTACTTCTAAAACAATAATAAAAGGTTGCCATGGGAACCTGCAGGAGCAGGAAGAAGATGGGAAATTACAGGTCAGCTCTGGCACTGAAAGAAAAAAAGATTATCCCATTCCTCTGTCCTCACAAAGTTTCAAGGTAACACGAAAATGTTGATTGATCAGGGTGAAAATATGCCCCAGAGTAGTCATTTGTTGTGCAAAGAAATCACTTTTAGTCCTTCAGCGGCAGGTTTGCTCTGAAACCACGTGAGGAGCTTCACCTCCACTCTGCCTCCTGGACAGCCTGTGTAGCCAAACCCATTCCTGGCCATGAAAAGCAACACAAGGTTCCAGGAGAGAATGGGTTCCTGGTGCTGCCACGGGGCTGGGGCTGGCTGGGCAGCTCCTGTCCCCCATCCCTCCCTCACCCCCCTCCCACCCCACTCAGTCTCTCGGCCCTTGGTTCACTCGGACGCCGGTTTCCAGTTGCCAACCAGATATGACTCAACACCACACACACACAAGGAAACTTTTCCACCACTATTAACTTTCAGAGGAAATGGAAAAAGGAGAGAAAAACACATCAGTCATAAACGTACTTTGCCAAATGGTTCATGAGCAAGTGCAGCATCTGCCTGTTTTTCTCCGGGAGCCGATGAACGAGGCTGTGGATCTCCGACACCCGGGACTCCTGATTCTCTTGTTCTGCATGAGGAACAGAAGATGATTTATCTCCACATTAGGGGGTCGTTATGGGAAGAGGCCTAACACTGCCCCTGACAGACATCCCAGGGAGCTGCTCCATCCCACACCCAGGCACTGCAGATACTCCCCACGGTGCTGCTCCTTCCTATCAACCCCATCCAGCTGTTTCCAAAGGAAGACACTTAATGGGCTGAAACAGTGAGCTGAGAGCAGATGCCATGTGAGCAGCATGATGAGCAGGGCAGGGCTGGCTGCAACCAGAGTGATTCCAGGGATGGGAACACAAGCACATTCCCATGTTCTGTGTGCCAGTGCAGGCTGGAGCATCTGGTGCTCCTCAGGCTGCTTGGGTCCATGGTGCTGCCTGGGGCCATGGTGCTGCTTGGGTCCATGGTGCTGCCTGGGTCCGTGGTGCTCAGTGGGAGCTGCTGCAGGAGGCCAGCACTGCCATGGACCACGGGGCCCTCCTGACACCCCACTCCCACATCCACAGGCTGCACGGCTGCCAACGGAAAATCCCCTGGTGCCAGCAAAGCCCCTTCCCCTGGGCACTGAGGGAATCATGGCCCAGACATCTGAGGCAGCAGTGAGCCCCCCAAACATTGTGGAGCAGTTTAACAGTAGCTGATGGTCACAGTCACAGCCAGCCCCGCGCTCCCAGCACCGTCTGTGCTTCCTCCCCCTCCTCCCCTGGTCACCCCCCAACACCAGCCTGCCCCAGCTCCAACCCTGCTCTGCTGGCCAGGACACAGCCTGGGAGCACAGGGGGGAGGCAGCAGGGCAGGGGGGATGGCAGCCCCTGGCAAATGAGGCTCCTCTTCGGGAGCGGGGCCAGAAACATCAACAAACTCACTGGCTGCTTTGATGAAGCTCCTTTGAAACTGGTACATCATGAGGGGCCCTGGGAGCATTCTGGAAGATAAAAAGGAAACAGGCATAAACCACATCTGAGGAACACGATCCACACTAAGAAAGCTTTGCCCCTACAATAAACTCAGCTCCATTTTGAAAAGGACGGAGTTAAGGAACACCAACTCTAATTAATTCCCCCCATCAGAAGGAGTAAGATCCATGAAAGGACCTCTGATTTATTCACCACTAAATTAATCTTTAATTTTAGCATTCCTTCAGTAACAGCTTCAGTGCATTACTGAGCCCATGATTTCCAAGTAAGTTTGAAAATAAATTAGAAAGCTAAACAAGCCTAGTCGTAAAACTTTCCCAAACCCCATTTCCAATCCCCTCCCATCTGCTGCATCCCTTCAGAGGGACACACTGGTGCTGCCCACATTCCTCTCTGCTTTGCCAACAGTTCAGACTCTGGAGCAAAGGTTGCCAATCATGCAAAATTCTGTGATTTTCTAGGCTGAGATCCACCAGGCTAATTACACTTATCACCCTAATTGGATTTAGGCTCTCTGAAACACAACCCAGCACACAACAGTCACTGGGAGCAAGGAGCTGCGGTCACAACAGGTAGAAGCATGTTGTGGATAATGAGATGCTGCTGCCTGCCAACACCCAGTCCTGTTGGGAAGATCCCCAGGATGATACTGGCTCGTCTGACACACAGAATTCATAACTACAATAAAGCTCAGCACCAGGTCTGGAAAAGCTCTACAGCCCCTGCCCTCACACAGCACTGCCCTCCCCTTCTGCCACATGCTCAGAAGGTGGATGTCCACCACGAAAAGCTCAGGGAAAAGCTTAAATCAAGGCAGGGGATGCAGGAATGAGCTTTTAAAATCATGTTTGTATAATATGTGTATCTGTCAGAGCTGAGTGTGTTCCCAGATCCTACTCAAACCTACTGGAAAGTCAAGGAAAAGCCAGAATAAATTCCCTAAGAGCAGTTTCTGCTCTGTATCTATAAAAGTGCTGTTGTTAAGGCTTTGCAATAATGGGCAGTAAAATCCTAGGCCAGCACCAAACCCCTCCTGAAGCCAGGTGAGGCTTTTCTCCTTACCTCAGGTACGTTTTCAGTGCACTAGTAATGGTCTTGATCTCCCACTCTGCACAGATCTCTGTGTCTGTCTCTGTGGCTGTCTTGGGATCTATGGAAAATGACAAAAAAGGAGTAACTGAAGGAAACTGAAGACAATTCCAGTTCATGCCAGCTCAGCTCATCATATCCTGTTTTATTTGCTGTTCCCAGCTCAGGACACATCTGCAGGGGTGTGAGGGTCATCACCTGGGACAGGCCAAACTGACTGGCACGGGATGAGAGACAGAAAAGGGAATCCTCCATCCCGAGCAAGGACAGGGACAGTGTGGCTTGGAGTGTGCCAGGACACTGGGCACAGCAGCCCGAGGTGCTCAGGGACAGCAGTGACAGCCAGGCACAGACACAAGGATGCAGGAAAACAGGGACCCTCTTCCTCACAATGGGCTGCACCATCATCATCCTGCAGCCACCTCCCCAGCCAGCCCTTGGCTGGCAATTACAGCCAGAGCCCCCTGCACAGTCACCCTCACAGCCAC
>VXBB01016572.1:209551-266818 GCA_013399915.1 Illadopsis cleaveri
GGAGCACCACACCAAGGCCAGGAGCACCAAACAGAGGCCACAGAAAAGCCGGACATGGAAGTGCCCCAGGTGCTGATCTCTCCTGCCTGGATGCTGCTCCTCCAATGCTCTTTGCTCACTCCATCCTGGAGACTCAGGCAGGATCCTGCTCCAGCAGAACCCCAGGGAAGCCCCTGTGGGGTCCCTGGCTTTGGGTCCCACCAGTGCCAAGTGTCCCTGGGGAGCCGTGCAGGTGCCAGGGCTCCCACTGTCCCCAAGGCCCAGGGTGACACAGCCACAGCTGCTAACACCATCTGCTCCCACGGGCTCAGCTCAGGGGGTTTTTGCCTTTTCACAGACACAAATAATGCACTTTTGAATTTTAAAGCCCCATGGAAGCATTGGGCAATTTTTAACCTACTTAAAAGAATGTCGTGAATGGAGTTCAGCTTTCCCTCAGGGCAAAGGGTTTATTTTAATTAAAAAAAACAAAAAAACATCAAGAGGTGCACTTGGAAAAGTAAACACATAAGAAATCCATATTCACACAAAGATCATGTGTGTCTCAGCAATCACACAAATGACCTCCATCCTCCTGACCCAACGCCAGGGAAACTTCCTACAGCACTGCCTTTACAAGCAGAGAATTTTAATGGAATCAAGATAAGTTCAGCATAGTAAAAAAAAAAACAAAACCAACAACGCCCCCCCAAGAAGTTCCATCGTTTTTTTAGAAAAAAACTTATTAACCGAAGTAGAACAAACAACTCCAGACTGTGTGTCTTTGCAAAGGCTCACCCAGCAGTTCCTAGGCAGGATCATGGAACATGAGGTGAAATTCCACAGTCGGTCCCATGAAAAGGCTCAGAGCAGTTAATCAGCTCCCCCTGACCTTCAGATGGATGAGTCTGCAAGAAGTTGCTGCCGTGGGCTGCGGCTGCAGCATCTGTGTCCCCAGGCAGTGATGCTGCAGCCAGCCCTGCCTCCCACAAGGACACATTTCCACAGGAACTGGGGCCAGGGGCTGGAGAAGCACCCGGAGCCCACAGTCAGCATTGACCCTGGAGCTGCTTTTTGCTGCCAATCCCTGATCTGACCTCTCTCACAAATTTCTCCAGGGTGAGGGGAACAACCTGGGGAAGCACCTCATTACCCCAGTGTGATTATCATCGAGAGACTCCCAAAACAGCCTCAGGGATGATACCTCCCAGCAGTGAGGGGCTGGAAGGAGCCCCACTCCCAGCCCTTACGGCCCACGTGGCAAAGGGGCAAGAACAGATCAGAAAACTGATCTGCAACTCACCTTCTGCCGAGTTCAGAGCTGCTGGGGCCCCCACAGTGCCACAACAAACCCTCTCATGGGAGCTCCCACTGATGAAAGCTCAGTTATTTGTTGGGTTTTGTCCTCATTTTGATGGCACGTGGTACCAGTGAATGCTGGGGAGATGATCTGCCCCCGCACCAGCCCTGGGGGCACCCTCCAGTGCTTCACCCCAGACCAGACCCCATCAAATCTGCCCTGAAACCCAAGGCAGGGGCTGGGGCTGCCCCTGGCCCTGCTGCTGCCCACAGGGGCCCACTGCCCTGCAGGGACACCTCCTGCCAAAGCCATTCCCAGCACTGTCACTGACACCAGCTCAGGGAAACTCGATCTTTTTGCCATTTAAACTGTATGTGAAGCAGTAACACTGCCCACATTCATTTCTAAATATAAGGGAAACCTGACAGTGGAAGCACAGTTTGGCTTCTCCATTCAGCAGGAGCCCCGAGGGCAGCGAGAACAGATGGGGTTTGACAAGGGACACGTTTCCATGTGACACTGACTTCACAGACAGCCCAAACACCGGGAATGATGAAGATTTAATCCCCCACAATTTGGAGAAATTATGGAGTCATGAGTTTGCAAAGCATCCCAACGATTGACACCGAGGGGGATTCCCAAAGGGGGTCCCACTCCCAGCCCTGAGTGGCCTCCAGCAGAGCTTCCAGCATCAACAACCAACGGGGACACATCGGGACAAAGGAAAAGCACCAGCCATTTATCACCTCCTTATGAGACACCAGGGCGACAGCTGAGAGGCTTCAGTGGCTGAGGAGATAATGGCTGCTGGCTGGCGTCCAAAACTGAATCCCTCCAGCTCTGCAGAGCTCTTCACCCAGGCGAGTTGTGCCATCTGTCACAGCCCGGGGACTGACAGCAGGACTGACACCTTTGTGACAGCAGGTCCATGGCCCTGCCACCCACGGCATGTGGTGATGAGCATCACCAGAGGACCTGGCTGTGGACCTGCCAGGACCTGCCCCAGGGCTCCAAGCCAGCCTGTTTTTACCAGCAGTGCTGTTGATGGATGCTCTCCCCGTGCCCACTGTGTGTGCCACAGGACAGCTCTGGCTCCCCACAGCCCTGGGCACCTCCACACGTCCCCAGCCTGCCCCAAACTTCTCCAATAACAGCACCAGGCACCAGCCCTCCTGACTGCAGTGAATTTTCCAAATGCCACAGCACAGAGGTCCCCTGCACCCGCATTTGGAGCTGTGCCCTTCTACTCCAATCACCTGGATTATCCATTTTCCACAGGTTAACACTGGCAGCTGTAACAGCCACCATGGGCTTTGCTCACTGAACACCTTAATGGTAGGAAAAGAAGGAGGAATTGGAAAAGGAGAAGGAAAAGACGTTGAAACACAACAGATGAAAACTTTATGCAAGAAGAAATATACAGAGAAAGGAGCACTGGAGTTTTGTGAGGACAAGGAAAAGGAAGTCATGTACAAAAGGAAAGATAGTAAGTGAATGGAAAGAAGAAGATGACCAGAAATGCCATGCATTTCCCTCAAGGAATGCCCCTACATTCAGTAGGGCACTAATAAATTAGAAAGCATTTGTTTCCCTATTCCTGCAGCTATTTCATCTGTGGTTTTGCCAAGTCTGAGCAGCATCAGACAGGACTGGCCAAGGGCAGCTGCCCTGTTCCAGCCCAGCTCTGTTCTCTCTTCCACTGTTGTGTCTCAGGCATGTCTGGACAGATGGACAGACTGGTCCAGGGCTGCAGCTGTGGGATGGAAATGCTGCCTGTGAGGTCAGGGCTGAAGTGGTTCTGTCCACATAGCCAGAGCAAACCTCTGCTGTGCCAAGACCCAGCAGCTTGTCTCTACAGAGCATCCAGAACTGCAGATTCAATGCCTCAGTCATGAGGGAAACACATTCTGGAAAACTCTGGGCAAGACTGAGATAAACAGGCACAAGAAAGTCCATGGGGAAAGCAAGAACAGCCACAGGCAGCATGCAACATCCAGGAGAAAATCATTTCAAAGGGGGCTGGGAACAAGGGGGCAGGTAGGAGATGAAAAGCCAAAGCTTTCAGCTATTTCTTTGAAGATTTTGGTTTGCATTTGGGAAGGCTGCCAGAACTCAGAGCATGTGTGAGCAGGACACCAGTGACTGCAGCAGGACCTGGAGGAGCCAAGCCCTACACAAGTCCTGCCTTCAGACCCGCCCATGGTGCCCAGGACCTCGAGCAGCACAGGGTCCTAAGGGCACAGTCACCACCATTAGGGACCCCCACAAGAGCCCCTGCTCCTGCTTGGCAAGACTTCAAAGCAGCACAATCTACTTGCCTTTAACAAAATTCCAGGTACTTACCCATTAATATACTCAGCAGCTTCTGAACTCTGGAGTTCACCCCGACAATCCGGTAGAGCCCCTGCTCATTGATCCCTAGGGAAAACAAGGAACTTCTTAGCAGAAGGTCACAAGAGCTGCTAAGATTTCTTTCACTTCTTTGGCTTCTAAAGTACTAAAGCCAATGAAACCTTCTCACCAATCAAGTACAAAGCTACAGAAGATGGTAAAATTTGGGGTTGATATCAAGGTTTTCATGCATGCTATTCTATTTCATCAGAAGTGTTACCCCCAGTTAGCTCAGGAATAAGATCTAAGGACACTTTTCCTCCTTCCCACAGCCATGGCAGCCCCATGCAGGATTTACACTTAACCAGGACTATTGGGGAAAATTTTACTGTGTCAAGTTCTTCAGGTTGAGGTCTGAGCCTTTTGCATCTGACCTCCCCCCGTGGGGCTGGGACAACCCCACCTGTACACAAGGAGATTCACAAGAGGTTTTGGGGACAGAACCCCACGTGACAGGACATGCTTGGCAGCACCCCTGCAGGAAGGATGCTGAAGTGAACCCCTCCTTTGGCCCTGTCCCCCCTTTTGCACAGCAAGGGTGTTATTTCCTCACTGTGCCCCATGTCTGTGAGTCCCTGCTGGCCCAGCCGTGGGGCAAACGCTCCTCAGCACGTTATGGGTTCATTTCATGTGGGTCTGAGGGCTCATGAATCATTCTGTCCATGGAAAGGGCAGGAAAGGAACTGCTCCACTGCCAGCAGCTGCCCCAGAGCAAGCCCAGCCCGAGAGCTGCCCTACCTCTTGTTTCCACAGCGTGGATGCACTTCTTGATGATGCTGAAGCCGATGCTGTCCAGCTGGGCAGCTGCAGGGGAAGGGCAGAGAGCAGGGCTGAGCAGCTGGCAGGGCAGGGCCTCCCAGGGAGCACCAGGCTGCTCCTGAATCCCTGCCATCCCAGCCATGCACCACTGCCCAGACGAGGAGGAGATAAATGAGGGCAGAAAAACACAAGTAGAGCAGTTTGTACCAGCTGTAACCCGGGCAGACACAGACACTGACCATCATTCCCCACATCCCTCTGAACCAGGCCTGCCCTGGGCTCTGCCAGGCATCTACCAGTGCAGATGGACAAAAATTAGTTCAGCATCAAGGTGAGATAACCTGAATTTGTCTGGAAAGTTGACAATGGTTGCTTGGAAAGAAATGAAATTGTACATTTTGGCACAACAAACCCTTAATAATGGCACATGAGGTGTCTTGCCTCTGCCCAAGAGTGAGAGCTAAAACATGAGAGTTAATGGAATGCACAACTCAATTCACTTGTGCCAATGCAGGTTTTCACTTTCTTAGTTCAAGGAATTACTAATATAGGGACCCAAACAACTGCTGGAAGAGTTCATCCCATAGAGAGCTTTCCACCACTGCCCGGAAAATGCTGCCCACAGCCACCTACTTGTTATGGAAAATTATTCCTCCCTACAGAAAGGTTTGGGGAACCTTCCACAGGGCAGGAGCCCCTCAGAGAAGGGTGGGCAAAGGCAGCCTGGGCTCCAGACCCTAGGGAATGCCATGATGTGACAGACACAACTCTCTGTGCAGAGCAGGGCAGGCAGGGAGCAGAGCCCAGGGCTGGCAGTGCCCTCAGCAAGGCACGTGCAGTTCCCTGCTCTGCATTCCCCTGCTCACATCCCTGTCCCCATCCGTGGGCAGCTGCCAGCTCACACTCACACTGAGCAGCCCCTTCCTAATCCCTTGCTTTGAGTCCTCTGCTGGGGGTGGGTTTTGTCTGATGAATGGCACGAGGACCCAAAACAGTGCAAAGGAAAACAGCTCTATTATGTTTTTCTGGGCAAGCAGGCCGGGCTGCCGAGCCAACACAAGCACACGAGCTGCAGGATGCCTGTGCCACAGGACAATCCAGAAGCTGCAGAGCCCTTTGCTGGGCACCCTCAGGGCTCCCAGGAAGGATGCAGCATAAACCCAACGTGCCATCCATCAGCAGGGCACAGCTGCCATTCCCAGGCCACTGATAAACACAAGGGTACCTGAGAAGCTCAGCACCGTGGTGTGGAAACTCTCTTGCTTCAGCAAACCCAGTTCAGCAGGTCTGGTCAGCCTTGGCTGCTCACTGGTGTGACCCTGACCTGTGGGCATCCCTGTGTGGTGCTGACAGTTTGGATCACGCTTTCAGCCTCTCTGCCACCCACTGGAGATCCCAACCCATCCCCCAAGACCAGCAGTTTTCCTTTAGCCCCTTGCACGTTTGTGCCCTCAAGGCCAGGTTGGACAGGGCTTGGAGCAACCTGGGATAGTGGAAGATATCCCTGCCCACAGCAGGGGGTGGAACTGGATCATCTTTAAGATCCTTTCCAGCCCAACTCATTCCATGATTCCATAACCCTGCAGGACCCACCACCCCACGGCCAGGCAGGGCTGGGATGCCCCCAGGAAGGAAGGAAGGAAGGAAGGGAGGGAAACCCAGCAGGCACACTCCCATTTTCCAGTGCCTCTGGATGGAAGTGACCTGGCACAACCTCCCTAAGCAGATCAATAAGCTCTTCCACTCACTGTCCATCTCTGGATCAGGAAAAGTTGGGGATTTATTTGCAGCAGTTATGTCCAGAAATAATATCTGATTAAATATCCAAAGTGCCTTTATTCATCCTTAAATTTAACTTTTAATGAGCATTGTAAAAGCTTGATTTCCCCCCTCTCAGAGCATCTGCTCTTTATCTCAGTCATTTACCAAATGATTCTGTTCAGCAATGGTCCAGATGAAAGGCAGATCTGGATCTACTGCTGTCCAGATCACAGATCCATGGAATCATCTGGGTTTGAAAAGCCCCCCAAGGTCATCAAGTCCAACCATTCCCCCAGCACTGCCATGACCACCACTAACCCCAGTCCCCAGGAGCCACATCCACAGGGTAAAACCCCTCCAGGGATGGGAGATGCCAAGGCTGGACAGCCCTTTCAGAGAAGAAATCTTCCCTACCTTCCAAACTGAACTGTCCCTGCCTGAGGACAGGTGGAGGAGCCCGCCTTGAGGCTCTCCTTGCTCAGGGCAGGGTGTGAGGCTCAGCTCCAGGCCACCACACGTGTCACAGGCTCTTCCCAGAGCCCAAGGAGATGCACTGCCCAGGCTGTAATCCATCCCAGAAACATTTTACATCAGCACAGGTGACACACATCACCTGCACAGCAGCTCCCACACACCCCCACACTCCTGTGACCTTCAAGGAGCACTGCATTCCAAGTGCTACTGAACTGCTCTCACCCCCTTCTATTTTTGCCTGGCAGATTATTTCTACTTAATCCATTAATTCCTTTCCTTTATGCTGATGTGACATATCAGAGCATCAGGAAGGGGCAGGAGGGCTGATTCAGCTCTGTCAGCCTGCCTGGCCCCAGCTGTGTGTCAGGGCACTGCAAGGTCAAAGCAGCTCCTCTGCCTCCCCACCACACTCCTGTGCCATGGAACCATCTCTAGTTTGAATTCTGTCAAAGACATCTTGGAAATAACAACCACAGAGGAGGGGGGGAACCACCAAGCAGGGACCAGAGGAATGAGCTTCCAAGTCTTACCAGAAATGAGTTTTCAGGGCTCTAACTACCAGTGAGCTGCCAAGAGCGGGAAAGGAAGATGGAGGGTCAGATTAGGTTAGAGAAATAGAAGAAGCTTTTTACACTGAGGGTGGGCAGGCCCTGGCACAGGGTGCCCAGAGCAGCTGTGGCTGCCCCTGGATCCCTGGCAGTGCCCAAGGCCAGGCTGGACAGGGCTTGGAGCAGCCTGGGACAGTGGAAGGTGTCCCTGTCCATGGCATGGAGGGGAAGAGAGGAGCTTTAAAGTCCTTCCAACCCAAAATATTCTGTGATTCCATGACTGTGATTGCTGGGAAGGGCCAGGGCACCCAGACAAGGGCACAGCAGACAGGGCAGCCAAAGGGACTCAAGGTCTGTGAAGAGCTTGTGAAAATAAATACTTTGATGGGGTCCTGAGCTCATGGGGAACCAAATGGATGTGGAAGATGGAGAAGAAAATGGTGGGAAGGAAGGGAAAGGAGGAATTTTGTGCTGTTCCATGCAATAAGCACAATTGGCCGGGAGGATTTGTTTCCACAGAGCAGGGCAAGTCCTTCTGGTTAGCAAACTAGAGCATTTCAATTCCCCTGGCTCTCATGGTTCAGTGACACCACTCAGCCCCTCTGCTCAGCTTCCTCCCCCTCCACAGCAGATCAAGATAAATCACCCACAGGCTCACGGCCATCTGGCCACCCAGCAGGACAGAAAACCCAGAAGCTCTGCAAAATGACAGTGTCCTGAAAGTGCCACCACAGCACAGCGAGGCACCTTCAGCCTCCCCTAAGTGCAGGCAGGAAGCAGAGGCATAGAGGCTGCCAGGGTCAGGAACTGCATCCCAACCCACTCCATCACCACACTCACCCCAAGGCCTTATAGGAAGATCCTGTATCAAGGGCTGTTGGCTGAGAGCCAGCTGCTGAACCAATTTTAGAGTGGCTGGGGAGGCAGGCAGAGCTCTAAAATGGGGATTTAATGAGGCTGAAGCTGTCAGATCTCTGCCCACACCAGAGGCAGCCCCAGCAGAGGGTTTGGAAGCACCTTCAGCCAGGGGTCCCAACCTGCTCCCACAAACAGGAAGGACAGACAGGGAGCAGACAAGGAGGACCATTCTCACTTTTGAGAGAGACCATCAGAATGGTCTGTTGAGCCAAACCAGCAGGTGCAGAGCTGGGAGAGGCAGGGCTGTGTGCAGGGAGCACGGAGCAGTGACAGCTCATGGCAGCACAGAGCTGAGCCACTCCTGGGCTCTGCACCTCACCAACCCACTGGGGCCCTCTGGGAAAAGAGACAAGAGGAGCTGTTCCAGCAGAGCTCCTGCCCCAGGGGCACTGGCCAGGCTGCCTGTCCCTGTGTGAGGCACAGCACTGAGCTCTGCTGGCATCACCTGGGAGGCACACAGCCAGGTGATACATGCAGGGAAAGATGGATGTGCTGCTGATGCCAGAGGGGATCAAAGGGAAGGAGAAACCACAGAGGGGAGAGCAGAGAGGGGGAAGAGACTGTTCTATGCAAGGGCTGAAATGGGTGTGAGGAACATTAGCTGTAAATTATACCAGTTATTGAGAGAAAAATGCTGCAGATGAAAATGTCGTGTGTGAGGCAGCACCAAAATGAACCAAGAACTGAACATCAGCCTGGGCCTGACCAGGGGCTTTGAGAGAGGGAGGGGAGGGATTGGGGCTGGAGTATTGCAATTATGGCAAATCCAGCCTACTGGGAAATGGCTCAATTAAGGGTTTTAAAACACAGGACATAAGAGGCAGGACCAGGTGCAACTGCTCCTCTAGGAAGAAAAACAAGTACTTTCTTGACCCAAGGCTTTGATTGCCTGAACTACAACAAAATAGCTTTTTTTATTATTTCTAAGGGTTCTTGTTGACAATCTTGACAAGGCAGGACCTCCTCACTCCTATATTTCTGCATCAACTCCCCTTTGGAAAGACACATTCACTCTGCACATCCTGGCTCACAGAGAAGAGCTGGTTGGGCCCAGGTGTCACCTGATCCCTCTGCTGAACTTCAGGAGCAGGTCCCGAGGCCACCAGACCCCTGCAGTGCCACTGGGGTGGGGACACGGCGTGGGGCAGGAGGGGACACACCCTGAGGGCGGCAGGGCACTGCTCTCCATGGCCCAGCAGCTTTCTGCCCCTGGTCCCTGCTGGGTGCCACACTCAGCTCTCCCTGGGGCCACCCTGGGGTCCCCACACTGGGCCCTGTCACCCCCCAGCCCAGCCAGTGTCACCAGCATCTCCTGCTGACCCCTCCCACAGCTCAGCCACCTCCCAGGGGTCAGGCTGGAGAGGAAATACTCACTGCCTTCGCTCTGGTTGTCCTTGTTCGAGTTGTACACCTGGAAAACACAAGCAGAAAGGCTTATGAGGACCCTGGCCCAGCTGGGCTGAGACTGCTGGCCCAGCTGGTGTCACCACGGTGTGCCTGCTGCCAGCACCACCCCCAGCAGCCAGGTCCCCAAACACCACCATGACCTTCTGCACACAGATGCTCGGCTGGCCCAGCTCTGGAGTTATGTTAAAAGACTGACTAGGACAGCTCTTAAAATGAAAGAATGCAAATGGGATGGACCAGGTAAAAACAGAAATTAGAGGTTTCTAAACAAAATGAAGATGGGGTTGGACTAGATGACCTTTAAAGGTCCCTTCCAACCCAAACTATTCCGTGATTCTATGACTCCTCCTCTGAAAGACACATATAGAGGTTATAAACTTAGAGCAAGGCAGGCAATTCCCTTATGGGCATTACAGGAACCTCTGGTAGGTGCAACTCGGGCAGGGAGCAGGTACCACCCTCCTCAGGTACAGCCTGGGCAAATGAGTCAGGCAAAGAGCAGAAGAGGAAAAGAAATGTCTTCAGTTTAGAGAGGACAAGAAGAGCAGCAGGATGAGGCACTGAATGCATCCAGCACTGCTTACAGCCACCACCAGGACTCCATCCAAGCATCTCCAGCATTCACATAACAATGCTCCTCCTCCCACCCCAATCACCACCACGGCCTGTCTGCTGGAGATTAAAGTGATGTTTCAGTGGATACAATAAAAAGGGAAAACACTGGCAGAAGGTTTTAATCACCTTGTGAGGGCAGTTTTAAAAGCCCAGGATAATACCAGCAGCAGCTGTAAGAAGATCAGCCCTCAGACAGGTTGTATTTCTCCAGCTCAACAGAGTAAAATGGTTTAAAATAATCCCTCAGTGCTCAGAGTCCCGCCAGGAACACACACACACATCCCAGAGCCCCAGCAGCATCCTGGATGTGGCTGAATGGACACTGTCCCCTGAGCAGGACAAAAGGCTGGTGAAGCTGCTGGGAACAGGGCTGGGAGCCCCCTTGCAAAGGGAGCAGGGAGCTGCCTGCATCACATGCTGCCTCCCAAAATAGCCAGCGGGCAAGGCAGGCTCCCAAAGGCCGTGTTGATAGCAACAGCCAGGCAGCAACACGGGCTGCAGGCAGGGCTCTGCTCCACGGGATCCCAACCCTGACACCACCAGGGAGGCTGGGGTGCTCCCACAGGGTCCCTGCTGTGGGGATGTCCCCCAGGAGCTCCAGGAGCAGGAGCAGGCTGGGGAGGAAGCTGCCTGTGGTGTTCTCAGGGGATCAGAGCCAGCCAGGCTTGGGCGCTGCCGGCACAGCAGAGCTCACCGTGCTGCTGACCCGGGGTGCCCCAACACCCCCCACCATCCAAAACACCCCAGCAGGGCTGTGTGTCACAGGGAATGTCACCAGCAGGGCACACAAACAGATTCCTTCCCTGGAGGTCTCGCAAACACAGGCCATTCCTGCTGGGTGCCAGTCGGAGCACAGCAGGACACCTTGGATCGGCTCCACCACCCAGGACACACTCAGGGGAGCACAAATCTCATGGAGCAGCTCAAAACTGGCCTTTGGGCAGGGATTGATCCCTCCAAGGAGCACCTTCCCTCTCCCCCTCCCAGGACACCTGGCTACGTAACACAAGACCAAGCAGAGAGGGTTGTTTGCAGGAGAAAATCCATCAGCCACATCTGGCAAGTGGGGGATGATTCAGCAGCAAAACCAGCTGCAGTCAGCAAGTGAGTTTTCCTCTAGGAACAGTGTTTATATCAAGCAAATAAAGTAAGTGGAAAGAGGGAAGGAAAACACCCGCGGGCTCCCTGACAGCAGTGCTGCCCTGCAGCCCCACCACGGAGTCAGCCTTCCCTAAGGAAGAGTTCCCTGAATTCAGTGCCTCTGCTGGGGGCTCACTGAAGGGACTGGGGGCTGGGATTGTCACTGCAAGGCTTGGGGACACACGGCCCTTCCTTGGGCTCACACACAGAGTCCGTGCCCTGGCTCACCCCCATGCACAGGTAACACTGAACACAGCAAAGGATCAGGCTTGGAACAGCCTGGGGTGGTGGGAGGTGTCCCTGCCCATGGTAGGGGGTGGGATGGGAGCAGCTTTAGGGTCCTTCCAGCCTAAACCATTCCAGCTCCTAGTGCACAGCACAGCAGCTCCAGGAGATCCTCTGCCAGGACATTTGCTCTTCCAGTTTGGATCCATGAAACAACAGAGGCTGTTAATCACCACAGACTGCTCTTAAAACAAGGGGAAAGGGCAGACAAGGAAACACAAAATGCTTTTGCCATTAATTGCAAAGTGTGCACACAGTGAGAGGGAAGTTTCACACAGAGGTCAACAGCAACCATAAAACAGAGACACTGCCACCCCACATCCATCTGATCTGTTAATCCACTAACACAGCTCTACACCAGCAGGGCTTTAGCCAAGCACCAAGTCTGTAATATCCCTTCCTTTTCCAAGAAATACTTTTCCTATACTGCCTCAAATCTTTTAGAGGGAGATTTTTCTGCATGAGAGAAAGTTTCCAAGTTTGAGGAAAGGGCTGCTTTATAAGAGGTCCAAGAGTGAGGCTCCTCCAGGGCCCCAAGGGTCACCCCTGCCCTGCTGGCAAACCCCTTGGGCTCCTGCCTTGGCAAAGGTCGCTCCTGCCCAGCCTGGCCCTGGGGATGTTGATATTCCACTCTTTCCAAAACAGCTCTGATAACAGGCAGGCCTTAAAGCAGAAGGATGCATTTGAAGATTGATTCTCACATACACTTCAGTCATACACCAACCTCTCCCTGGGAAAGGGTGCAGAATTTTAAAGAGGTTCTTGCTATTCCCCACACCACACACAGGGCACCCAGCCCAGGACTGCAGCCACCCTGTCCTGAGGGAGATGGGCTGGGAGCACCTTGGAAAAGCTCTTCTGAACCCTCTTCCAAAGAACTTCCAAGTGCTGGATTTGATTTCCCCCTTCACCCTCTCCTCCCCATGTATTTGCACATTCCCATGCCCAGGCTCCTCACAGGCACAGCTCTGGGCCAGGGGAACACCAAGGGACACCTCACAGGGTGACAGCATCCAACACACAGCTCGTGGCAGCTCTGCCCAGGACAGGACAGAGCAGGAGCTCTGCAGACACACACATTGCCCAGCACCAGGCCAGACAATAAAACACCATTAAATGAGTGTCATTTCATGCCCACACGCTGTTTTTCCTGCTGTTAATACACTCTGGAGAAAACAGAGCCCTAAACCCAGAGAGTTGCTCGGGGAATAAAAAGCTTCTTTCACTTTCCAGTATTAGTCACTGACAAAGGGTGGGAAACAGAAGAAACATTGCTGGGAGGTGAAGGGCCTGTGGCCCATGGACACGTGTGGGAACAGGCTGGGTTATAAAACTCCCAGAATTGGGACTGTGACTAACGTGGAGACAAATCCCTGCCCCGCAGCGCTGCGATGCTCTAACATCTCCCTCTCATTAATTATTCCTATTTGATTGTATTTCCAGAGCCAAAATACCCTCACCAGGCTGTTTCAGAAGTGATGTGTATAGAAAAAAATATATATTAAGATAGTACAAAACTTACAGACCTTGATATCTTGTATTTAGTTTTCTAAACTCCTACTGTAGCTGGTCAAATATCCTGAACAAAACCAGATTGTACAAATTTCTTTTTAGCAGAAGCTACTGCTGCTTCACTCCTGCAGGATAATTGCTGTTTGGAAGCTTTAAGAAGGCCTTTACGAGCTATTATTGAAAAATTCCAAGATGCATCTGTAAGTAATCCAGAAAGATAAATTTTATGAGAGCAGTTACAACTCATGACTACTTTGACACTTGCACTATGCTCCATTATGAGCTTGATATTTAAGATAATTCATCAAAGAACGAGTTATTTCCTTTGGTGAGACATTTCACCAGATACATGCTATGTTTTGCAGAGGAAACGGTTTCATAGGGATGATTAAGAGCTCTGTGATGTTGGAGGGTGTGGTGGAGGAACACAGAGCCCAGGAGGCAGCTCCCTGCTCCCCTGGAGCCCAGGGGATGAGCTGGGGGTCACTCACTCACACCCCCCCACAGCACAGCCCAATGTTTGCTCCTGGATCCATGCCCCCAACCTTTCATGGACCAAAGCCTGGGCAGAAGCAGCAATGCAGGTGCTGCATCTGCTCCTGCCCCCTCTAAATTCTAAATAACCCTAACCCTAACCCTGCCATTACCACACATCCTGACACTGGAGCTGTGCATCATGCAAACATCAGCTGGGGATTTTCCCAACCAGAAATCCTTTGAAAGACACCATCTGGAGCCTAAAATACTCCTACAGCCACTGACAGCCACCACCTGGAGCCTAAAACACCTGTACAACCACTGATGGCCATCGCTGACAGGCTAAAATAGTCCTACAGCCACCAACAGCCACCACCCAGAGCCTGAAACATCCCTCAGACACCAACCCTGAGCCTCAAATAGTCCTACAGCCACTCTTCATCATCTGATGCACTTTCTGCTTGGAGCACAATAAATCAAGAAGAATTCAACCCACCAGTTTTCCAAACAAACTAAACAAACTGCACACATGATGTGCAAAGAGCAAATGGGTATGTGAGTGGTTTGGGATGACACTGGACTGTGGGAAAAGAAAAGGAAAAGGAAGTAGCTGGGGGTTGAAGGGGAACTACAAAAAGATGATGTTGAGTAATTCCATTTTTACTTCCTCCTTTCAGGGGTCACGCTGCTGCCCATGGTGTTCATCAACCTCCTCAAGACATGGGCAATGATCTCCTATGGCACTTGTTTCATTTTAAGTTTCATTCACTTTCATTTGAAGTTTAAAATCCAAAATGGCCCAACCTAAGCTGCATCCCTTGGAGGCTGCACAGTGCTTATTCCAATTCCAATTCCGACACTGGCATGAAATTCTGCCCAATGGCTAAAATCCAGAGGAATAGATTGTCCAGATGCTCAGAGGAAAGAGGGATTTAAGGAAAGCACTGGAGACCAACCAGCAGCCCTGGTTTGCAGAGAGGAGGATCTCCATCAAAGAAGGATTTCAACTCCATGCCCTGGCATGGAAGATTCCACCTCACACCCCTTTCACTGGTGCTGGGACCTTCCCTTCAAGCCAGACTTTCCATTTGGACTCTCAGAATGGGCCAGTCCTGCCAAAATTCCCTGGTCTCCCTGGGGGAGCGTGGTGTGTGCAAGGTCCAGAGCAATGGGAGGAAATGCTGCAGTGTTATGCAATTTCCTTGTGATTCATATTCAGAAATCCTCAAAACAGCCAGGAACGAGTCTTTCCACTTCCAGCTGAAAAGATGCACAAGCCCAAGGGGTATAAATAGATATGATATTCCCTCAGAACTGGTAGCCCAAGTGGCTTCCCAGCCACGCTGGGACACTCTGGGAGGCCATGGGCAGGAGGAGCACAGACATTCCACAGGGGCTTTTTGCAACCCTTTTATAAGGGCAAATGGGCTGAAGAGCAGTGTTCCAGCTGGAGTCTGGCCACTCTGACTGACTCAGCTGCTGCTGGGTGTCTGCAGCACCCCGAGCACCCCAGAGCTCAGAGAGAGAGAGCCCTGTGCTGTCACAGAGCCCTGTGGTCTCAGAGAGCCCTGTGGTGTCACAGAGAACCCTGTGCTGTCACAGAGAGCCCTGTGCTGTCACAGAGCCCTGTGCTCTCACAGAGAGCCCTGTGCTGTCACAGAGAGCCCTGTGCTCTCACAGAGCCCTGTGCTCTCACAGAGAGCCCTGCCCCAGCCTCACTCAGCCCAGCAGGGCAAGCTGACAATCCTACACGCCCCTTCTCCACACCTCAACTGCTCTGCAACAGAAGGAACAAGCGTTTCCTCTTGATGTCTTCCTCAGTGGGACACCAGGGATGTGCCTGATCGTGTCCCCACAGCCCCCAGCATGTCCTGCAGGGCCCTCCAGGGGCACAGGGATGCCCAGAGCAGGGCTGGAGCTCTGGCATCCAGAGATCCTCCAGAGATGGCACAGCCCTGGGGCAGGGGGGCACCCTGCATCCTGTCCCTGTGGCAACAGGGAAGGGGTCAGAGGAAGAATGGAGAGAAGGAAGAGAAGAGTGAGAGGGCCAGGCACATGCCACAGCAGGCAGGAGCCTCCAGACCTGCCCCTGAGCTCGGCACTGCAGAGCTGCTTCACTGGGACACAGCCCTGGAGCAGCATCCCAAGCAAAGCTCATGTACAAAAAGCCCATTTCCTTGTTAAAAGCAGGACACCTGGCAACCTTGATGAAATCAGCCCTTGTTTCTGGCTCTGCCTTATCAACCCTATTCTATTTCTGTCTGAGAGCCAGGTTTTCGTACTACAAGCAGGATTTTCAGAGCTAGACTACACTGTGTTGTGGTTAGAAATAACCTTCCCTGCTCTGAGAGCCAGAAGGATATAGATAGGAGCATGATCTCTCCCAGCCCACAGCCCTGCAAACCTCTCTGCAGCAGGAGGGGAGGGAAAATCATGCCTTGCTTCCCAAGTGGAGAACTTGGCAGGGCAGCAGAACCCCACGGTGAAATGCTGGTTTATGTCATGCAGACGAAGCTGTTCCTTTGGAAGAGGGTGGCCAGGGACCCTGGCAGCTCCTTCCTTCCTTCCTTCCTTCCTTTCCTCCCAACCTACTGTTCATCACAGTCAGAGTCATCTCCCACCTCGTGTCCCCCTTTCTCTCTCCTGCTCCTTCCTTCCAACATAAATTTCAGCTTCAAACTTATACCCTGGGCCTGATTAAAACACAGACAAGAAAAATCCATCCAAAATGAAGCATCTGGGGGGCCTGAATCCTCTACATGGGTCTTGCTCTTCTTCTCTCTCGGAGCTGAGCTAAAGGATGGTTCTAATTAAAAACAAGCCCACATTTTATTACAAGTGCAGGCATTCCCAAGGGCCTCTGGAGCCGAGGCCAGCCGGGCTCCCCGCCAGCCAGCTGGGCTGCTTAGCTCAGCGTGGTTATATAACTGTGTTTGTCACCCAAGGAAACAATCACCTGGGTCAGAACAAGGGAAAAAATTACCTGGGTCAAACTGTCAACTTCCCATGGCTCACTGTGAAAAGGGAATGCAGCAGCAGCCACGCTGGGGGCTGTGTGGGAGCGAGGGGGGCAGAGCGTGTCAGATATGTGGCAGCCTCGGAATAACACAGCTAAAGGTCAACTGCTCCAACAAAATACATTTTTGGAATAACTAAAGCGCCTAAAGTTTCCCAGAGCGGGGTTCTTAAGCAAGTCCAGCGACGCAGACATGTTGGGATCACTCAAATAACTGATTAAAAGTGAAAACTTGCACTGCTCAAAGCTTCCCCCAAGTTTTCTAGGATGCTTGAGCAACAACTTGCACATCCTCCTCTGGCAGCCCTGCCTGGAGCCCGGCCAGCCCCAGCCAGCACACACGCCCTTCCTCCTCCCAACGTCTGCTGACGAACACGGGCTCTCAACACATCAAAACCAGCCTAATTTTAAATGACAGTGTCATCTTTATTTTTAAAATAACTGTAAGGCAGCCGTGCCTGGCGCTCCTCCTCTGTGAAAGAGGTTTGACACTGCCCGGGTGTTCCCAACAAGGCTGGTGGCTCCGTGCCAGGACTGGCTCGCTCACGGCCTGCAGCTTTAAAGACTGGGACATCCCTGAGGTGAGACCACTCTCAATCCCCCATTTGCACATGTGGGGACACGTGTGGGGCAGCACAGAACCTGGGGCTCTGGGGAAAGCAGCAGAAAGGGGACACAGTCCCATCCCTCCTTTCCCAGAGATTCCTGTAAGCCCAGAGTGGCTGCAGAGGTTTCTTGGACCAATCTGGGATGCAGCACAAGGTTCTTTCCTGAACCTGGAGGCCAGCCCAATGGGGCTTTAAAGGTTCCTGGTGTCCCTCTCCAAACCTGCAGCAGCACCTTTATCCCCCTCCAGCCAAGACCTGAAACTCCACAACAGTCAAAACCTCCCTGGGAAACCCCCAGCCCTGCCTGTACCCCAGCCCAGGGGCTGCCAGCACCCACCACCACCATCTCCACCATCCAACAAACACTGGCTGAGGGACAGGACAGGGACACAAGCACCTGCAGCCTGCCATGGCCTGAGCCTGCTCCTGATCCCAGCCCTGCTCCTGATCCTGCAGAGCCCAGCTCCACACAGAGATCTGCCAGGAATGACAAACCCAGGGAGAATATAGAAATAAAATTATCAAAACAACAGAGTTTGATAATAACCCCTTCTTCTGGGGCTGCAGCTGGGAGAAGAAAAACCCCTGGGTGAGGGATGGTGGTGGGGCTGCAGCAGGACAGTAAATCACTGATTAAAACCAAATGTAAGACCCAATAAAGGAGGAAATAATGGAGGAGGCTGGCTTTGCTAGTCATTGTAGCATGAACCATTTACTTTAATTTTTAATTTAAAGTAGGAAACAATACTCTAATAGTCTATTTAAATTGGCAGGGAAATTTGTTCTCCCAACATGGAGCTATTCCCTGAATTTCTGCATGTTTGTTGAATTGCCTGATCAAATAACTCAAAGCAGAGGTGATAAAGAGAGGAAAGGAAAGTGAGTATGCTCTCTTTGGTCTGTCACTCCAGCTGAGGCTCTGTGCCTCCCTGCTAAGGCTGCCAGCACGGCTGAAGGGTGGACAGCAAGTTCCTACCAAACCATGACAAGAAATCACTGGATGCAAGCACCCTGCACCCTCCCCTGAGGCTGGTTCACCTCTCTGGGCCCAGGCTCACAAACAAGCTGCTGCAAGCAGCTGCTCCATCCTGTTCCACATCTGTGCTGCAATCCAGGTTCGATGATCCCCATTCCCCAGGCACCCCACAGGCCCAACCCACCTTCAGCACCACGCTCACCTCCAGCCTGAACCCAAAACCCAAGAACACACCTGCAGCAGAGCTGGTGGGTGTCCCACACAGGAGATGTGTGTTGTGCCATGTCCTGTGCATCAGGACCCACACTCAGACCCCCAGCCCTGACCCCTGTGGGTTCCTCATGGGGGTATCAGCAGTGACATAACACAGAAGGAGACACGTGGCTGCCACCAGGTCCCAATATCCCAGAGGCAACATCTCCCAAAGGGAGAGCAAAACCCAACTGGTGTCCTGGGACCAACCCCCCCAGTGTCCAGGCAAAGCCAAACTTCTGCAGCCAATTTCTGCAGCACAGGCCCCAAGGAAGAGCAAGGAATGCATTACAGAAACAATGAGGTATTCACACCAGAGACAGGAGCCACTGCTCTGCTCCTGGACACCCCCGACAACACAGCTGGAACAAGAGGTCACAAACTTGCCAAAACTGGGTGGGACAGCACTTTTAGGTGCGTAAAAGCAATCCAGAGGGCTCTGTTCTCTTTTAAAAATTATCTATAATGCTTCTCTAAGTATTTTCCTCTGAAGCAGCTTCTAAAGCAGAGGACAAACCCCGGCAGCCGCAGTGACTCCAGCTGGGTGAGCCGTCAGCCACTGAAGCAGCAGTTGCTGGAAGCAGGAATAAAAGCCTGAAGTCAAGGCTTAAGACCTCACTGGCTTAAGTGCTTTAGAAGCAAAGTAAAAGCTTACAAACTCCATGTGAAGTTACTGCTATTACAGGCTTAAAGGGTTACCAAGCAAGAGAGGGAGAAGGAGGGAGCAGCAGCAAGAGCGCGTGATCCGAGAACTGACATGGAACGTGCTTCTCTGAGGATCCTCTGCCACCACCTTGTCCCCAAAAACGACAAAGAATTTTTTGGGGCAAGAATCTTGCGCTGTGGCATGTAAAAAAAGCCAAGCAGGGGCTCCCCTTGGCCAATCTGGATCCCAATGGGACTCACCGTGACCATGGCTCCCTGCACTGGGAGGTGGTGCTGATGTTCCCAGAGCATGGAGAGACTGAGCTCCAGTTCAGGGAAAGTTCACTGGGTTGTCTGGATTGGGGAACACATCAGAGGCAAAGAGAAGCAGCAAACAATGGAAACACAGACATTAAGAGTGGGCAGAGTGGGGAAAAAATGTTCTGTTCACTAAACAGAGAGATGGAGAAGCAGCAACAGGAATGAGTCGGGTCACAGAGAACAACAAAAGAAATCTGCTATAAGCAAACAAACCCAGGCAGGATGAAGGCCGTGCAAACCTGCAAGACAGAGTGCACAAAAAAACATATTTTCCACAAAGCTGACAAAAACACGTCTGTGGGATTGAGAGCATCATCAAAGCTCAGCATGAAAAAGGCTATGAGGAGAGACACTGAAGAGGCAGACAGGGAGCAGAGCCTGGGGACGGCAGAGCAGGGAACATGGTGATCACTCCAGCACTCGCCCACGGGCTCCCTGTGCACAGAGAAGTCAGGCCACAGACACCGTCTGTACTCAAAGATGCTCTGGGTGAGGATTTTTTTATACCATCTCTGATAACTGAGATGGAATGAATTCACATGATGAAGCAGATCTGCAGCTCCAGTGAGCCCCAGTGCAGTATAAGGGGTTGGGAAGGGGAGCAGTGGGTGCCTGTCCATCCCCCCACAGCCACACTGGGACTGAAGTTCTTCAAGTGAATTTAATTTTTTGAATGAGCCAAAATAACAGGAATGCCGAGGTTGAAAGCACTGGAGTGAGTTCAAAAGATGACGTTTCCACTGGGAAATAAATCTCTCACTATTTTGTATAATTAGACAAGGAAAATGAAAAACAATTTAAGAAAGAATTCCCAGAAGCAAAATCCAAGGAGGAGGCGGGAGGTGTGCTGGGCAGGAATGTGGGGCTGGGCTCTGCTGTCACTGCCACACCAACACCGGGGGCAGCAGGGCTGAAGGAGCTCCAGGACCACTGACAGATGTGCCACCAGGAGCACGGCTGGGACAAGGCACACGGGGAGCTCCAGAGGCACATCCACCCGTGTGCTGGAGGGACGTGGCACCCAGCCCGCGTGGAGGAGCCAGCAGACCCCGAGGGGGACACGCCACGGGAGAGGGACACAGAGGAACAGAGGAGGGAAGCGGCTCCGGTTTGGGGCTGTGCTGAGTTTGGGGACACAGCTGGGAGGCGATGCTGTCCCCACTCTGAGCAGCCCATGGGAGTGGGCTCGGGGGTCACATCACACTCCCAGAGCCCGGGGCAGGCAGGGGCAGCCCCAGGTCCCGCAGAGCCCGGGGTGGCAGAGCTCAGTGCCACCAGTGCCGCGAGTGGCCGGTCTCAGCTGCCATCTAGTGGGGAGCGGCTCCGGGCTGGCACCAGGCACGGCATCGCTGGGCTGGGAAAATCCCTCCCAGCCCGTGCAGTCCCAGCTGTGCCCCATCCCCACCTTGTCCCCAGCCCAGAGCACTGAATGCCACAACCAGAAGTTCCTCGGACACCTCCAGGGATGGGCACTCCAAACCTCCCTGGGCACTTCCAAGGCCTGAGCACCCTTTCCATGAGGAAATTCCTGCTGATGTCCACCCTGAGCTCCCCTGGCCCAGCCTAATCTCCTCCTGTCCCTGTTCCCTGCAGGCAGAGCCCGACCCCTCCAGCTGTTCCCTCCTGTCAAGGAGTTGTGCAGAGCCAGAAGGTCCTCCCTGAACCTCCTCCTCCTCTTCCTCCTCCTCCACACTCATTCACCACAACCTTACCTAAATGCTTACCTTGCTCTTTGCCACAAGACACAGCCTAATTTGTGCCTCTCCTAAACCTGCAGCCCAGCACAGCCACCAGCAGCCAACACAGCTTTTATTCCTGACTCAGGTTCCAAGGAAGTTTCAGAATCGCTCTGGCCTCCACAGTACACATTTGCAAACTGCATCAGCAGAGGAGAAAATCCATAAGAAACTGATCCTGAGTATCTTAACAAAACCAAACACCACTGCTCCGACATGGAGTTAGCAGTTTCTCCTGTTTCCAGCCTCTGAAACACGGAAGAAAACCCAAAGTCAACACGGGGGCTTTATCCAAATGAATAACAAGTGGTAAGAGTTAACGGCGTGATGAGAGCTGTCTGGAGGCTGCTCTGACTGTGAGACACAGCGTAAATCTTCTCAAGTTGTGACAAATGTCTTGGCTAATGCAGCCACATTCTATGTTTAAATCTCACTAAGATGTAATTTGACATTTGGGTTTACTTTTTTCATTATAATTAAGAAACAAACTCCAGTCCGTGCTAATCTCTCCACAGCCTGAATTTGCACATGGAATTACCATTCCCACTGTGCCAATCCTTCCCCACGCTCTACAGTCAAATCAAAGGGAAACCAGACATTCTTTCCAGTAGGGTTCTTTGGTTACAGAAATACAGTCAAAGCATAGGATGGATATTTCTACGAGTCCAAAGGTCAAATCCTCATCTCTTGCTCAAGGAAATCCCTGTGGAGTAGGTAACACGCAGATAACACGCTGCACCCTGGTGTTGCAAGATAAGAACCCAAACAGAACAGCCCACAGCTGCATTTATGATGGATGGAGGAAGATAACTCAGGACAAGGAGCTGTCTCGTGTCAACACACACCCCCTTCAGCAGCAGAGTGTCTCTTGGATCCGTTTCCATGCAGGCTGCATTCCCATTGCCCCCACTCCACACCTGGAAGGGCAGTGTAAGCCATCAGCAATTAAGTGCCACAAGGTATTGCATTAATGCACAGCCACAACCCCTGACGGGCTGGAGGAGGCAGCTGCCCCCACCTCAGCTGATGGGCACAATAGGGGAGAACAGCAGCATGCAGGCAGCACCACGACCTGTGTGGCTTTGAAGAAGTTCTCATAACCAGATTCTGGAACAGGATAATCCAGGGAGTCCTGTCCTGGTTGTTCCACAGAACCTTTGGCATGCACAGCTCTTTGCAAGCACCCCAAATCTGTCTGCACCTCTGCAGACTGGCTCTGCTCCCGTGCTGCATCCTGGTAACATCAGCAGCTCAACACACAGCTGGGTGGCTGCTTTCCTGCAGCTCCCATCACAGCTGACTGGCTTTGCCACCCCTGCCACAGCAGCCCCCAGCAGAGGTGTGCAGTGGGAGGCAGGTGAGCAGGCTGGAGGAGCACAAGACTCCATTCAGATGAGGAGCAACAATGCACATTTTGTTTCTGAAGAAGTGGTGCCACCAGAAGCAAGGCAGGGGGTTGTTTAGGAGGGATGAAGACAGCTGGCACCTGGAGCTGGAGAGGGTTGTCCACTGTAGCTGCCCCAGGAGTCAAGAGCCAAGGATGGAGGAGCAGGCTGGTTCTCCCAAACAAGGGCCCCTTCCCACAGATGACAGAAAAAGGGAGCAGAGGCTATCACAGAACCAGAGAATCATGGAATGGTTTAAATTGGAAGGGCCCTTAAATCTCATCCAGTCCTACCCCCTGCCCTAGGCAGGGACACCTTCCACTAAACGACAGGGCTTACCCTGTCCAACATGGATCTGGACCAGGGATGGGGCAACCAACAGCTTCTCTTGGCGGGTGTAAATTGAAACAAGGGAGGTTCAGCCTTGGGGTCAGGAGGCCAGGGAAGCAGCTGGGCTGGAGCCCAGGCAGGCTGTGCCCTCTCCTCCCTCGGAATCTCTCAGCTCCCGACCGGTCACATCCTGAGCAACCTGCTCTGAGCAGGAGGTTGGACCAGAAACCTCCTGAGCTCCCGTCCTACCTGAATTACCTGATGGATCTGCGACTCCAGGCTGGGACCTGGCTGTAATCCACCACACAACCCTTCCCACACAATGCAGGGCAGCACCTCCCACACGTTCCAAAAGCAAGCACTTGACCAAGTCCAGCATGTGCTTTCCAGCACTCACGGAACAGCCCCGTGAGTCCGTGCCTCACCTGGCTTCAGTGAATATTTTTCCTGACAAACAAGAACCTTTCCATGGATTTGGCAGGGATCTGCTCAAACCAAGAGCAGTCTGTGGGAGCAGGCTGTGCTGGGATGGGACACCCTGCTCCCTGCATGAACTCTGCTCTGACTGCCAGAGCCCAGCTTGAGCCCAGAGAGCAGACACCCACTCCAAAGCCACACAGGCTGTTGCAGAACAGCTCAGGCTGCTCTGGCTCTCTGCATGGCTCCTTTTCATATCCCAAAACACTGTTGGCCACGAGCAGGCACAGAGGCCACAGACTGGCCTTGGCTGCTCGGCAGTGCTGTAAGTGCCACAGGAGAGTCACCACAGGGAGCTGGGATGGGCCACACCGTGACCCCAGCACCCCCGAGGGACCCGCTCAGAACCAGCCAGTGCTCTTCAAGCTGGCAGTAAGGTTTGCAAAATGCATTCCAAAATAAAAACTAACAACAATGAGTTTTCTGCAAACCTCAAGAATCCCTTCCAGAGGTGAAGAAGCCTTTGGCACAGCAAGAGCAACCACGGGGAACAGGGGCCACACTCCTCCGCTCACACGAAACGTACAACTCTACCAAACCCAGGAATGGCTGCCAAGGAGTCGCAGGACTCCAAAAGCCCTGCAAACCTACAACGTATTTTCTTCCACTGCTCTTTTTGCCATGTTTTCCTTTCAGCACAGCAGAGCAGCATGTTTGTGCTGGCCAAGCCTACCCTCCTCCTCTCCACCGCACCTCCAAGCAATCCAAGCACGGGAGATACAGTATTACCTCAAATATTTAACCAAGGGATTAAAACCACTCTCTTGGCAGGAGGCAGGAGCTGCCGCACGGATACAGCTCCCGCGCCGGCTGGCAGAGAGCAGCCTGCCCCGGGCTCCCCAGGGCTCACCAACATTTCCTCTGCTCTTTTGGGCCAAAATTGGTGCTCACCGGCTCCCGGCCGTCCATGGCCTCCATCCACAGCCTGCGGTCCTCCTCCGACAGCGCCTGCATGGTGATGACGCCGGGCCTGCCGAGAGAAAGGGCACGCCGTCAGTGAGCCGCGCCAGGGAGGGAAAGGGGGCAGAGAGGGATTTTTCATGAGAGGAAGAGGCAAGGAGGACAAGCTCCCTCCTAGCCCAGCGCCAGCACAAGGAGGACAAAAGCCATGGACGTCCCTGCAGGTCCTGAGCAGGATCAGCAAGCGAGGAGAGGACATCTCCAACAACCAACATACCTTTCCAGTGGTTTTTGCAAGAGCTGGGTGCCAAATTCCTCCTCTGGCCCTCAGCCAGCCTGCTCACCTGCACTGGGTGAAGCATGTCCATGAAGGAGGAGAAGGCAAGGAAGGTAACCAAGGAAGGTGACCAAGGAAGGTGACCAAGGAGGGTGACCAAGGAAGGTGACCCAGGAAGCAGAAGCCCCACACATCCCAGCCCCCATGTCTCACCACCACCCCAAGCACCAGGCTCATGGTTATGGTGGAGACCTTCTGCTGTGCAAAGCAGCTCATCCCCAAGATGTCAGTGCCCTCATGGCTGTGCCAGTCCCCTGGCCCTGTCCATACCCTGCTGTCACAGCGGTGGCAGTGACACAATGCTGGTGCGTGTCCCCCTCCAGCAGCCTCAGAGGGAGAGCAGTGCAGAGTCCCAGTGCTGCTCCTGCCCCCAGCACTGTCACACACACAACAGCCCTGAGCTGCCCTGGCAATCCAGCCTCCAACAAACAGCTCATTTACTGTAATGAGAAGGGGAAAGGACAGGCCTGAGTGCTGCTCACACAGCAGGGGACAGCACTGGCACCGCCCTTGCCCGAGGGCCAACGCCACCTCCAGGCTCCTCAGTGGATGCTGTGCCCACTCCTGGACCACCCTTCCCCTGCAAGCAGTCAAACCTCAATTACCTGCCCTGTTAAGTGTGACCAGCAAGGTGAGGATGGATTTGACAGGACAGAGTGTTTGCCTCAGTGTGGGGACACAGAGGGTGGGAGCTGTGACCCCACACCAGGGGCTGCCATCTCACTGCACTGTGCCTGGCTGTGAGCTCCCGGGATTTCCATCTCCACATCCCAGCTCATCCTGGATCCCAGCACACACAGCTGGCTAATGCTGCACCTCCCCAGCCTTGTGCCTTTGGGCTGGGTCTGCAGCTCCAAGGGGGTCACATCCCCTGCTGGGCGGGGCTCAGACAGACAGACAGACCGACCTGTCCGTGTGTCTGGCCCGGTGCTGCCGCTCCCTCCCCGGCTGTTTCCAGACACATCAGCAGCGATTCCCAGCACGGAGCAGATTCCCTGGCAACGGGGACACGCAGGGGGGCTGCTGCTGCTCCCTGCCCGTGGGGTTTCAGACACGGGGGCTGTGACAGCAGAGAGCCCCTGGGGCTGCCCTGCCCACCCCGGCAGAGCACGGGGCTCTGACATGGCACAGGAGCCAGGAACGCTGCTCCCAGCACTGCGGGGCACACGGAGGGAAGGGAAAGGGGATTAAACCTCAGGAGCTGCCAACTGCCTACAGAGTGTTCCACAGAGCACGTAGGCTCTGTTCTCAATCCCCAAAACCTGATAAAGCCTGGGGAGAGGGGTGATTTCTAACTTGAACTTCCCAAGGGTGTGATTCAGCAGGAAAACGTGAGCTGCACCAACACTCTGCAGATGCCCTTTGGTCCTTGATAAGAGCCTGTAAGAAAATTAAACTTTAACAGGGGCTCTCAAGAGGTGGGTTTGGCCCTTCTTCTGCTGCTTTGTGGCACACACAGGCCAGGAACTGAGGATTAACCCTTCTCCCTGACTCCACTCCCCATCCAACCAGCCCAGCTTCCAGCACGCACACGGCAGCTCAGCACTGTCCCACCAGTGGAAGCTGTGCCCAGGTCCAAAAACCAGACATAATGTGCTTGATCTCTGCTAATCCCATTGGTGAGTCAGTCAATACTCACCAGCTTAGTGGTTTGGAAGTTTACTCACTTCAGAGGAAAGAGGAAACCACTTAACCATCGGCTCATCTGAGAGGGAAAAGGCTCCCCATCCAACAGCGAATATGTTCAAAACACTGCACAAAGCTCCTTGTTGTGCAGGTACAAAGTGACTCGAGGGCAGCCTCTGGTACCTGGGGAGCTGCAGAGGCCACTTTAGCCAGGGTTTAGGTCTGATTTTAAGCCAAGCTGCTGCTGAAGGCACAGACACCTCAGTCAGAGAGCCCTGGAAGGGCTCTAGCTCAACTAGGGACACACAGGAAAGGAAATACAGGGATTGCTGTCTCTTTAGCCAAGACATTAGAACAGAGAAATTTAAACCCTCCATTCATGGCATGTTGGGGACTGGACTCCAGGCAGAGCAGGGTCCCAGAGTGGCCGTGCTGGTATCTGGAGTGCCAGGTTCCCTCAGCACAGGGCAAAGAAGTGATAACAGCAAAATGTTTGTTCTGCCTCTGAGCAGATAAAAACTCCTCAGGCTGCACTTCAAAGTCAAACTTCTTTAACAGCATGAGGGGAGGGGCTGTGAAACTGAATCAAACCCAATTTCCATTGCAAATAGCTCTGCATTTCCTCCCCCAGTGTTTATTTGGCAGGGCACCCATTGCATCACTTTCCTGAGCAGAACCACCTTCCTGGCTGTGATAAATTTAAAATGCACCCACACATTACGCCTCATTCATTATGGATGTGGCCGGTGCCCGCGGGGTTCCGTGTGCTCACAGCCAGGTCGGATGGCTGGCACTGGGGCAGCCTCCTGCTGCAAACACTGCCTGCAAACAGCACCACCCTCACCGAGCCTCCTGCAGCATCACCCCTCCCACAGCCTGCTCCTCACCGGGATGATCTCCATTATCCAGCCCTGCCAGAACTCCTGCTCTCACATCCCTTCCCAAAAGATTAACAACACAGATCTGTCCTTGTCCCCCCACCCAATAAATGACCCTGAACACAGGGGGTCACTTATACAGATAATTATTAATAAAGGTAACATGCAGTAAATACAGCTCCCACCTCCTCCCAACACAGAATGTACCTGGAGCCGTGTGGAGCCAGCCCAGCCCAGCCCAGCCCAGCCCAGCCCAGCCCAGCCATCAGGACAGCAGGACACTCTCATGGATCTGTCACCCACGATGCACAAACCTGAGCTGTTGTGGCAAACAACAAGATCAAGGATTCACTGCTGATTCACTCCTAGGTGCTGCACCCCACATTTCCACCTGCGGGCACCAAACCCCTTTGCCTTTTTCTGGGACACAAGGAGGGGAAGGGACATTTTGGGATCAGCAGAAATCAATTTCTAAATGGAGTGAATGTGGGAGGGTGAGACCAGAGCAGAACATGGCAAACACTTAATAAGAAAGAATATTTTTAATATGCTACAATCTAAAAATGGAAGATTTTTCCATATGAGACCACACAGGAAATTTGAATTTTCTCAATATCTCAGCTTTTGTGACAAATGGCCTGGCCTTAAGGAGCTGTGACTAAGCACACTGAGAAAATGAGAAACTGCAATAGCTTTTCCTTCTTCTAGGAAAACAAACAAATAAGGAAAGCAATAGAAACAGATAAGAACTTCCAACGGCTGTAGCAGCTTATCACAGCGAGACAATCTAAACTGCTGATGAAAACTCACCAGAGTGCAGTAATAACAGGGGCTGAGCTGGGCTGAGGGCACAGAGATGTTCCCAGCCCCAGCCTCAGCAGAGCAGTGCAGCCCAGACAGGCCCCCATGGCCGTGGGCCAGGCACCAGCAGCCAGATGTGGCCCCAAAATGCTGGTGAGCAAGGATGGAATTGAGGGGGAAACTGAGCCTGAACTCAGAAAGTCTGGCTGTCCATGCAGAGCTCAGAGCAGCACCAGAACAGCCACCAGCACATCCTGCAGGGGTCGGGGCCACCGTGGCCACCATGGGGAAGGATGTGCATCCCTCCCTGTGACACCCATCCCTCTCCCCCCTGTGACAACCCCCGAGGCTTTGTTTTAAAGGTCGCTGGAAAGGTGACACCGGCAGAGGAACGGGGACAGGTTGCACTGCACCGAGAGGAGCCGGTGGGCACGGGGACACCATGGAGCTGGGGACAGTGTGGGGCTGGGGACACCGCGGGGCTGGGGACACCGCGGGGCTGGGGGCACTGTGGGGCTGGGGACACCGCGGGGCTGGGGACACCGCGGGGCTGGGGACACCGCGGGGCTGGGGACACCGGGGAGCAGGGAGCAGCTCCTGGCAGAGCCCTGAGCTGTCAGGTGCATTCCCAGAGCAAGGCCAACAGCCCTCCTGGGGAAAACCATCTGCTCAGGGGAGCACCTGGCAGGTGCCTGGCAGCTCTCCCACCCCCACGCCAACCATCCAGCCACTGTGCCAATTCCTTGCAGAAGAATTTCTTAACAGAAATGTTAAGAGGTGTCCAGGGAAGGGCTGGATGTGCCACCCAGTGCTCTGGGGACAAGGTGGGCATCAGGCACAGCTTGAACTCGATGGTGTTGGGGCTCTTTTTCCACCTCGGTGACTCTGGGATTCTGGTTCTGCAATTCCACTGTGCATCAGGTGTGGTGGCACTCACCCTGGGGACACCCAGGGCAATGGTGGCTCCTGCAGAGTTCACTGCTCTCGTGACCCACCCAAAAAGAGGCCAAACCCTGCATTTGAAAACCTCCTCCTCCCCTAGAAGCCAGCTGGCACCTAGGAGCAGCTCGCTTCTGGCCCAGAGCAATGACCTACATTATCCTAAACGACAAAGCCTTTGTCATCAGTCAAATGATACTCCTCCTCCCCAGGCTGTCATCCCTGTTCACCTTGTTTACAAACCTGATTTAATGTGCAGAGACAACAAACAAGTTTAGTTAATGAAAAAAGAGCATTAACAGTAAAACACAGTATCCATCACGCTGGGGGTGTGTCTCAGCCAGACCCTAGAACACCATTCTGGGGTTAATTTTGCTGTAACAACACAATACAATACTTCTAATTTGCTACATTGAACATGAGAACATATTTCTAAATGTCAAGGCCAGGTTGGATGGGGGTTGGAGCAACCTGGTCTAGTGGTAGGTGTCCCTGCCCGTGGCAGGGGGTGGAATGAGATGAGTTTTAAGGTCCAACAGAAACTATTCTGGGATTCTGTGACAAGGAAGCAATGCTGCAATGACAGATCAGGCTCCAGATTTTCAGCTTGCTTGTGCTGAATCATCTTTACAGGAGAAAAACCCACTTTTTTTTTCCCACCTAAGAAGGAACAGCTCTTAGCTGGTGCTATTTAGGGTGTTACTGCGGAGCTCCAGCCCCACACCCCGTGCTGAGTTCCCAAAATGCAAGGCTGACAAAAGCTCATGTCTGTGCGGTGTGGGGAAGCACCGGCCGAGGCTGCCACCTCCAGGCTGTCCCGAGAGCTGGGAAACAGCCCTGAGAGCCCGGCAGGGTGAAGGTGATCCCAGCACACCCGGCACTGACCCTGCTGCCCTGGGGGCGCCCAGATCTACCCCAGGAGGAGGGAGACAGGCTGGCCACGTCACAGTCTCAGTCGTGGAAAAACTTGTTGTTTCCTCTTCCTCTTAAGTTTTAAGACATCTATTGACAAATTCTGATACCAAGAGAATGCAGAGCTGCCTGTATATTGGGGAAAAACAGCCTTTTCTTTCAGGTGTGTCCTGCTCTCTCAGGCAAATCCCTGCAGCAGGAATGTGTACATGAAAGGAGAAATTCCTCAGGTTTTACCTTCCTGTGCTATTCCCCTGCCATGATTTACGTGAAACTTGCAGATTTCTGGAGCAGCTCCTGACCCCATGCCTGGCAGGCTCCAAACATCAAGGGAAGCTTCAGCTGCCTCTGAACATGCTGAAGAAAATTATTGTGGCTCCATTCTCCTTCTCCCACTTTTAGTTTGATTTTCACATCACAAAAAAATATCCACAGGGCAGAGCAAAAAAAAAAAAAAATTCCTGTGTCAGCAGAAATAACTGCAAGTTCCTGGAGAAAAGCACAGCTCCAGAGTGGGAGGCAGCCCCAGGTTATCTCACCCCTCAGCCAACACAGGCAGAGCTCCATCACCCCCAGCCCTCCCTGCCACGGGCTGGCACCAAAACATTGCTGAAGCACAGGCTGGACAGGGAGAGGCACTAGGGGTTACTCCAGCATTGTTCAACACCCAGATTTTCATGAACAAGAGTTTTTCTGAGATCTCCAGGGAATTCCTGTCCAGCTGGACCACACACAGGCACACAACTGGGAGAACACTCTGAGTGCCTTTGGAGCAGCTTTGGTGACCCATGTGAACTTCTGCAGTGGGGGAGACCCGAGGCAGTGACTGATTCCTCCTGGAACAGCAACACCAGCCTGGCTTTCCTGCTTGTATGTGTAAGCCATGCATGATGCTAACTGATATGGTAACAGCTCTCACTCCTGGGTGCCAGAGATTGAATCCACACATACCTCTGGTCCAGCTGCTACGTGATAAGTCACAGCAGAAGTGTTTTCCTTCTTCAGGAAAAAGGGAGTGAAAGTGCCTGGAGGCACCATGAGCCAGAGGTCCATTATCACCCATCCATGGTGAACCAGCAACAGCCACTCCAGCAGAAAAGCTGACATTATTCCAGCACATACCCAGAGCTGGAAAGAGGCAGCACATCCCTCCCACAACACCCACAGAGCACTCTTCCAGGCTGGCAATGCTCATCTTGTGTGGCCAGAGGCTGCAGAAGTGCTAAAACACCCTTAAAGCCAGAGAGACCTGAGTCAGAGAGAGTTGTAAAGCAAAGCACTGACTCAATACACGGAGAGCACCTGGCTGGAAGAGGTGTGATTCCATGGATTAATGCTTTCCACCCACAGAGGGTGTGACTGAAGGAGAGGAACACGGAAAGGGCACAGGAACTGTCCCAAAGCCCAGTGCAGGAGCACAGCCCTTCCCTCCACAGGGTCACCACAGCCCCAGGAGCCTCCTGGCAGCACTCACCGATCCACAGCCTCCACATCAAAGCAGAACCTCTTCTCAATGGAGTCTGTTTTCCGCCGTGTGCAGGATTTCAGGGTGACAGCTTCATCCTCCCCCTGGGAAGGGACAAAATCACAGCTGAGGCCAAGAACAACCAACAGCCACAGGCCTGTCCCCAGCACCCACTGCTGGCAATGAGCAGGTTCAAACCTGGGGGGATCTGAAAACATCACCCTGCTAAAAATATCTATTTATATCTCTGACAGGAGGACTTGTCTTTTTACCCTTATTTAGTCCAAAACCTTCCATGAGAAGCCTTCCCTTCAGGATGCCCACGATTCAATCTGTGCATTAAGCACCACACAACCCATTCTTCAGGTGGGCAGGCAGTGCTGGGCCACAACTTTTGGGCAAAATCAGCTTTATTTTCCCCTGCTGAACAGCAGTGCACAGACCTGCTGGCAGTTTGCACTCCACACTGCGTTTTTGGCAGCACTGTGCACATGAGGACTCTTAACAGGAGCAAACATGTCTTAAAATGTTTATGATATAACAGAGCAATGACAAAACCATTCTCCCACCCAGAGAATGCCTCTCTGCATCCAAGCTGAACTGGATTTCCACAGGGCTGAGCAAGCACCCAGCAAGATCTGTGAGCACTGCTGTCCTCTGCTGGAGGAAATCCTGCCTCAGCCCCTGCCAGCACAGACACTTCTCCTGCAACTGTGAAATTCCACGGATGACTTAGGAGAAAATGAATTCTGAAGGAGTTCCTGGAGACAGACACTTTTCTGGGCTCTCTGTGCTGTTCCTGATGACACCTTGGCTGACCACCCTGTTCCCTGACATCACCATTTTTCCAGGAAACATATTTAGAATCACTTAGATTGGAAAAGACCCCTAAGATCACAGAGTCTGACAGTTGCCCAGAACAGCCAAGCCCACCCATTCATCCATGTCCTCACGTGCCACAACTACATGTCCATTAAATTAAATCCCCCCAGGGAGGGTGACTCCCTGGTTCTTATCCACAAACTCCTCCCCACTGCCACCATCATTCAGCTCCTGACAACCAAAACACTCCCTAACACACATCCCTGCTCATCCCACCATGCCTCCCTGATGGCAGCAGCTTTCCTGGCTGCTGTCCCAGCTCCTCCTTCTTGCTGCCCGTGGTGCAGGCATTGCTGTAGATGCTCTTCTGTTGGGACTCTGAACCTGCCCCATTTTGGAGGAGAAGCCCTAACTCCTCCCTGACTGTTCTCACGTGCTTCCATGGTTTCTAACTCACCAAGAACTCTCCAGAGAGAGGATCCAGCACAGACCCAGGACGACAAAGAGCTCCCTGCAGGGTTTCTGCCCCTGGTGCCCCCCAGCCTGGCCCACTGCCAGCACAAGGCTGCTCCCACTCTGCCCAGCTCCCTGTCCAGAATTCAGGGAATGCCTCTGCTCCAGAGCCACCAATATCCAGCTCTGGCACAGCCCCAGGTCAGGAGGGGCTGACACCATCTACAACCCACAAGTGATGTGTCTCCTCATGCAGCACTTTGGCTCCAGCCAGAGCCCAGAATCCCCAGCAGTGCAGCCCCAGCCCCCAGGCTGCTCCATGCTCAGGTGTCCAAGGTGTCACCACTGACAGGCCCTGGAGCCCAGCCAGAGCTGCCCCAGCACAGGCAGCATTTCATGCCAGGGTGGGGCAAGCACAGCCCTGGAGAGGGGCTCCAGCCTGGCCCTGCAGAGGGGCTGAGGGTGCTGCCAGCAGCTCCCACACCCCTGGGTGCTGGGAGAGCCCTGAAATGGGAAGGGACCAGACAAAACACAGCACAGCCACTGATGATTACAGGGCTGGGATATGTTAATGCTAAGCTATAACAAAGATGCTCCAAGGCAAGAGGAAATTAATTTTAGAAGCTTCCCTGCCCACAGCCAGCTCCCTGTGCCAGCAGGAAGCAGTGTGGGAGCCTGTCCAGCTGCCCCAGGCACTCCCCAGCAAGGGGATTGTGTTTGCAAACCCTCCCAGCTGGGAGCACTGTGGAGGGGTCTATTGTTCCTGCTGAACAGAGGAGCAAAGCCAGCCCTGGATACAGCCCTGGGAGCGTTGGGACACAGCATGTGCTGGCTCCCCACAGCCCACAGCCCACATCCACTGCTCCCCCTGCTCCTCACACTCCCTTGGGGCCACGGGGAGCTCCAGGCTCTCCTGTGACTCTGTCCAAAACAAAACAACTCCATTGGCCAAGTCACAGGATCATCACACACTGGTTTGGGTAGAAAGGGCACTTAGAGCTCATCTTGTTCCACTCTCTGCCATGGGCAAGGACACTTCCACTCAACCAGGCTGCTCCAAGCCCTGTCCAACCTGGCCTTGGACAGGTCAGAGGCATTGGAGAAGGAGCAAAATAATGAACAGGTTCTCTTGTCCTTGGAGCAGGAATGAGGGACGGGGGAGCACCCATCCATGGAGCTGGAGCATGGTGGGTGCATGTGGCTGGCAAAGACCTGTGGGCTCTGAGGGCTCCCTGTCTTTTCTTTCTCAAACCAGGTGCCAGGTTCATTCCCCGTGTGGCAGCCACGCAGCCTGGAATGGATGTGACCCACTTCACTGCATTTGTGTCACCCAGCCAAAAAGGTGACACAGTTTGAGCCCCGGGAGAGGCTGCAGCCAGCAGTGCCACGTGCTCCCTGGCAGGACACAGCCCTGCTCCCTGCCAGCACTCACCCCCTTTCCTCCTGACTTCTGGTCAAAGGGCACCATGGTGATGCGCTTCGATTCCCTCTGGTAGGTGCAGTAATGCTTCACCCAGGAAGTCCCAAAGTGACCTGCAGAGCAAAGACAGGGTTCATGGCCACAGCAGCTTCAGTGCCCTCACATCACAACCTGCTGTGTTTAACCATCCTTTCACATGCCAGACTCCTGTACCTTTTATGAGGCACTGGCAGTGATTCTTCCTGGCTGCCACATCCCCACTGAAATCCCACTGAATTCCCCACTCCCTCGGCCCATCCCTGTCTGTCTTCCAGGGATTCTGTTCCTGCTGAACCAGCCTTGTGCCCCTGTCCTGACAAACCCTTCCTCAGGCGCCCACCCACCACATTCCCCACCCCAACACCTACGTTTCTCCTGCACATAGAGGTACCCCTCCATGGTGTAAGGGCTGATGTTTTTGTGTTCATGGGGATTCTCCTTCATCTTCTTCATCAAAGCTTCAACCTCTGACCTTGTTCCTTCAAAGCGGTTTCTTGTCTGCAAATTAAACCAGGAATTTTTACTCCAGTGCAGGGACTCATGCCTGGCTCTGCAGCTCATGGGGTGGGGCTGGGCCCTACAGCCCTGTGGGAAATGGGGCTGGGGAGCCCAGGGGCAGCCACAGGGCAGGTTTGCTTCCTGGGCCTGGATTTAAGCTAAAGCAAAAATATTACAACAATTGGTGAGGCCTTCCAGAACTTTAAGGGGGCTTACAAAAAGAGGGAGAGTGATTTTTGACATGGGTCAAGAGTGATAGGACAAGGGAAATGGATTTAAACTAAAAGAGGAGGGATTTAGATTGAATATTGGGAAGAAATTCTTTCCCTGTAAGGGTGGGCAGGCCCTGGCACAGGGTGCCCAGAGCAGCTGTGGCTGCCCCTGGATCCCTGGCAGTGCCCAAGGCCAGGCTGGACAGGGCTTGGAGCAGCCTGGGACAGTGGAAGGTGTCCCTGCCATGGCAGGGGATGGAATGGGACAAGCTTTAAGGTCTCTTCCAACCTAAACCAGTCTGGAATTCTGTGATTAAAATATACCAGAAGGTGAGGTGGCTTTGCCAGACACTGACAGCGACGGGCACAGGGACACCCCGGGCACAGGGACACCCTGAGCACAGGGACAACACATGCATGGGGACACCCCTGAGGACAGGGACACCTTGAGCACAGGGACAGCCCAGGCACAGGGACACCCCTGGGCACTCACATTCTGGATGCTGATTGTCAGCTCTGTCTTGAAATCGCTGAAGTCCTTTGCAAGCTCGTAGCCGTGGTGGTAGAATGTGAAGAGCCCCTGCAGAAAGGCCAGCAGCTGCATTGGGGAAAAGCAAATGGAGAGAGTCAGTAGGGACCCAGAGCTGCACTGCTGAGGGGAGGGGGCCCTGCAGCCCCCCAGGGTGGAGGGGCTCCCTGGTGGGCCTGGTGAGAGGGGCTGTGGGGTGAGGCTGGACCCCTCGGCCCCTGCACTGCCAGGGCTCCCCACAGCCCCTGTTTCACCACACCAGCCCTGCTTTGTGCAGGCTGAGCTGCACTGAGAGCTCACTTACAGGTTCCACAAACTCAAACATCTTCCTCTCCTGGACCTCCTGCACCTTGAAGACATATTCCAGGGAGACCTCGTAGAAGTGCTGCCGAACCAGATCCACCTGGCTGTCTGCCTGCAGTGGGGTGGAGAGGAAACACGAGCTCAGGAACCACCAGAGCACACCTGGCTCTGATGGGAACACCCCCAGGCAGAGCAAAGCCCCCAGCCCCAGCTGGACAGATGGCACAGCAATAAACATAAACCTGATCCACACCAGCACCCTCTTCCTTCAGCTGAGAAAAATGGGGGTGGTGACTCGTGTTCTCACCTCCTCAACAGCTGGGTAGAAAACAGGCAGTAGAGGCAAGAAAAATGGAAATCACTGTGAACTTGGCAAGAAAAGGCAACTCTCCCTTTTTTGGAAAGCGCTCCCCCTCGCCAGGGATGCCACACCCACATTTCACAACTCCACACTGAATCCTCTTTCTAAGGTAACCCCTCCTCGGTGGGGTCTGAGCCACACAAACCACATGCACTTCCCAGTGCCGCGGGGGAACAGGAACCAGCACCTGAACTGGGAGCTGCTTCCAGCGGGCTGCAGGCTCCTCCTGCCTCCCCGGCAGCCGCCGAGGCAGGGGCTGGGAGCGAGATGCCACCAGATGGCACCAGCAGCCAGCGCTGCTCCAACGCACCTGCACAGCATCCAGCATCCCAAACACACCCTGAACACATCCCAACGGAATCCCCAACGGAATCCCCAACAGAATCCAGCATCCCAAACACACCCTGAACACATCCCAACAGAATCCCCAACGGAATCCCCAACGGAATCCCCAACGGAATCCCCAACGGAATCCAGCATCCCGCACACATCCTGAACACATCCCCAACAGAACCCTGCACAGCATCCAGAATCCCACACACATCCCAACAGAATCCTGTGCTGCATCCTGCACACATCCCGAACACATCCCCAACAGGATCCTGCACAGAATCCCAAACAGAATCCTGCACAGCATCCTGCACTGCATCTGGAACACATCCCCAACAGAATCCCCAAGAGAATCCCATGCTGCATCCCAAACAGAATCCTGCACAAAATCCTGCACAGAAGGCATGGACACACATTCTGCAGGACCAGCCCAGCTCAGGGCCAACACAAGGAATTCCAGACTTGAAAGAAGTGACTGAAAACTCAGCATGCTGATCCAGTAGGAGCACTTGTCACCATAGCCAGCCACGTTCTGAATCACTGAAGGCTCTTAGAGAGTTTAAGGCACTTAGCCTGATCCCTCCTCCCCTGGAGCACAAAGCAGAGCAGCCACTTGCAGAGAAGGAGACCAGACATCCCTGATTTGTGCTGGCACATGGGAAGCCTGCAGCAGAACCAGTTCCTTTGTGTTACACTCTGTAATTATAAACCCTCTCTCCTTTTTGACTGCTGTCCATTTTGGGATCTCTCTGATTTACTCACCAAGACAGCTCCATATCCTTTCATTACAGGAAAGGGGAAAACCCAGCACCCGCAGCCAGAATGAGGGAAAAAATGAGTTTACAGCCAGCAGAACCATTGTTATAAGCTGTATGAGGCATTCAAAAAGCTCTCCACACTCACAGCCAGACATGGAAACTCAGAGGTTGCTCTCACCTCCTGAAGCTGGGATTCTTTCTTCTTGGAAGACAAGTTCAAGTGCTTTTCTAGGACACCACAGTATTTCTCAGTCTCCTTGTCGTATTTCTTTTTGGCATCCTACAAAACAGAACAAAAAGTGTGACACTGAACAAAACAGCCCCAGAGCAGCTGTGACAGCATCCCCATGGCACTGGGCAGGATGGCAGTGCCAGCTGGGAGCTAACATGAGACAGGACCTGGGGGCAGCAGCTGGGAGCAGGTGAGGCTACTTTTACCTGCCAGCATCAGGCAGCTACAGGAAAGCAACTTATGCTGCCAAAACCCAAGGCTTGAGGGAACCCCTCCTCTACTCCTGGGGCCCAGTGCTTGGTAAAACATCCAGATCCAGGTCCAAAAACAACAGAGCAAGGAAAGTGCTTTCTGAGCAGAACATGGTCACAATTCCACCCCTGCCACCCCTTGCAAGAGCTTCTGCCATGTCACATGGGACAATGACATAGTACCTCAGTGGTTCGTGGCAGGAGCATTAAGGATGCCAACTTCACTTTCCTTTGCCACCCCAACACACCAGAACCAAACCCACCCAGCACCTGCTCACAAGCAGGTCCCCTCTGCAGGACTCCTCTCTGTGTTTTGTTTCCAGGCTGGGCACCGCTGCCATGAGCTGCTTGCAGGCAGCAGCAGGTTGTTATAACAACAGGGGAGCCACAGACAGTGGTTTTCATTTCAGAACAAAGGCAGGAAAGAAAGAGGGGGGGCCAGGCTGTCTCACAGCCACCCTCAGCCACACCGGCACTTCCCCGTCCTGCCAGGAGTGTCCGAGCTCCCGTGCAGCCCCCAGCGATGCTTTGGGCTGGGGAGTGCAGGCTGGGGGGCTCAGGAAAATGTGAGCCCCTCCAAGAAAATCCTAATTCTTCCTTGGAGTAAGGAAAAGAGTTCACTTCAGCTGGCATGCAGTTTTTTGCCCTTGGCATGGTTGTGGGTGAACTTGCAACACTGAGGCACTTCCCAGGAGCTGGATCACCCTCATGCCCATCCCACAGCAGCACACTGCCTCCTCCCTGCCCCAGCCCATCCTGCAGCCTGCCAGGCCCTGGCCAGCTCCGGGGGGCAGTGCCTGGGTTACCTTGGCAGCCCCAATCTGCTCCTTGCGGAACTTCTCCAGCGGCGTGATCAGCACCTCGCTGGCGTTCTCGATCTGGGGGCAAAGACAGGCACAGCTCAGCTGTGCTGCTCCACAGCCTCTGCCATGGAAACCCTCCCACAGCCCCCAGACACCCACAGGCTTCACCCCTCCACCCCTGCAGACCTGTGAGCACCTCCAGCACTGGCCACTCTCCAACAGCAACACTCCATTCCTGATGCGCTTCAAGTGTTTCCCTGCCAAACCACCCTCTCCTTCCCCTGCCCTCCCCTGCAGCTCCAGCCCAGGATGGAGGGATGGAGCACTGGGGCTGGCAGTCAGTGTCACCACGGTGTCCCAGGTGCCACCACCCCCTGCTCCCAGGGCACGTGGGGCCGTACCATGCGCATCCGCTCGTCCTCCAGGTTCCGCAGCACCGTGGCAAACTCCTGCAGAGACTTGGCTGGAAGGGACAGTCAGCATTTAACATTCTAGTTTTAAAGAAAAAAACTGAACAAAGAGGTTTTATCTGTCTGTGTTTTGGGGGTTTTATTTTCTCTGCTCTCTCCCTAGAAACGTTCCCATCACCTACAGAAGCAACTGGCAGCAGAGCATCCCCAGGACCAGGCTTCCTCCTCTAGAGAGCAACATCCTCAGCTCAAACCTGCCCTAGCCAACAGTCAGTCATCAACCAGCCCCACAGCACAGCACTGGCCTCCAGCCATGCCCAGCACACGAGGGGCAGCTCCCCAGCACGGGCACAGCACCAGGGAGACCTGGATGAGGAGCTATTTCTGCTGAGACACTGGGCACAAATAAACAAGCAAAGTTAAATCAGGGCTAAAGCTTCTTTGCTCTCCTGGCTCCAGACGATGTGCACAATAAGCTCTAAAAGTTCAGCTGGGGCAGGAGCAGGATGAGAGAGGGAAGAGGCTGAAGCCACTGCCCTGTGCCAGGAGAAGCTCCATGGCAGAGCCAGGCTTAGTTCAGGGAGCGTTGCCAGGCTCGGCTCTGCTGACCCCCTCAAGCACAGGATCCCGTGCTCCAGCAGCCAGGCTGCTGCTCCTCTGCCTCAGAGCACAGCCCCCTGCAGGGTATCCAGCCACAACCACCTCCAGATTCTCCTCTCCAGTGCAAAACATCCAGCTAACTGAGATGGTCTCAGGTACAGGCAATCTTCTCCCTTTCTATCTGGCAGGGACAGATTTAGGCCAAGAAGCAACACCTGATTCCCTGGGGAAGGTTTTGCTGCTCTTGAACCAGGAGGAATATGCCATTTCCAGAGAGCACCCAGACAGATCTCTGGATCCCTTGGTGTCCTCGTGTGTGTTTTCCTGCCCTGGGGGCCCGGGGTGTGGCTCCAGGAGCAGCAGGACTCACCTATGCAGATCTCATCATCCGTCTCGGCGTCGCCGATGCAGCGGAACTTGAACTCGTTGAGGGAATCCGCGAACTTTCGCTTGGCGGCCGACAGGTCTGTGGGGGCAGGAGCAGGAAAAACGGGCATGTCACAAACGGGGAAGTCCCCCAACAGCAGGATGCAGGCAGGCACAGGATCCCAGCCAGGAAATACCCACAGAGGGACTCGTCTGAGGGACCCCTGGCAGCAGGGAAGGCCCAGAGCGCTGCCCTTCTGCACCCAGCCCCAGGGACAGGGCTCTGTGGGGTCCCTGTCAGCACCCCCAAAACACCCTACAGGAGATGAAACCTCAAAATACCAAAAGAGCCACCCCAGAGCTCAATCCTAGAGCTGTGGGGCAGCAGCAAATGGTGACACACAGTGACACTGCCCCCCAAGAGATGGCACCTCTGCCATGCTCCTGTCCCGCTGAGGGAAGGCAGCAGCACACAGCTTTATTGCTTCCCAAGCTGCAGATTCTCTCCGAGATCTGGATCCTATTAAGTTCTTACTGGCAGTGACCTGAGTGGATCCAGGCTTGGCTTTTCAAACCAGCCCTGTTAACCTGGCACACACAGACAGTCCCAGGCACCATGAGGCCACCAGCTCCCAAGGCACCGTGTGACTGCCAGCACTGCCCGTGTGAGGAAGAGACAGTGTTCACTCCCCCCTGCATTTCTTCCCTCAAAACCCAAAATTCCATGGGCTTTTTCCCTTTCCCAGCGCCGGTGGAAAATGTGTGTGCACGCAAAAGCCATTTCCTCCTCTCAGACACCAACAGCCAAGAGATAACCACACCAGAGTCCAAGTGGTTTGCTTCCCCCGTGGGATAAGGGGGTTGGCAACTTTCTCCAAGCACTAAAGCTGTTTTCCCAGTATCGCTGCTGACAGCCCTGGGGTTAATCCTGCCCACTTCAGTCCCAGCTGCCTTTACACAACTGCCTCCTAAGGCAGCAGGAAATCACCCAGCCAAGGCAGGCAGGGAGAGGGGAATCCCTGGGAGCTTTCCCAGTGGAAAAGTACAGAGGGGGCTTCCTCAAGGAGAAGGTTCACACATAACAGGATTTGCACTTTGCTCCCTGGAGGATGGAACCAGCATGGCTTCTACACCCTTCCCATGCCTGCAGCTGCTGGGAGTCTCCACTGGCACCTACAGAAGCAAGAGACGTGTTTTGGGGGAAACTTCCCAGGTGCTCCTGGGCAGGGTTGAGAAGAGGGACTCAGGAGGGTGGGAGGGTTTGTTCCAGTTTAGCACAGGGCTGAGCAAAGGGCACTGGGACAGCCCTGTGCAGCTCTCCCTGCTCTCTTCCACGTGCCCATGCTGGTGTCAGCAGCAGAGCACCCTCCTTCCCTCACCAGAGCTTGTTTGAGCAGCCACAGGGCTCAGGGACTCTCACCCGGTCCCTCCTGCCTGCCCTGGAACAACCACGAAGATGATGTTAATGATTTGAGGAGCCATTTCCTCTCCCCCAGCCCCTGCTGATGCCAAGCCCTTGGCCACATTCCATGTGCCACATCCCCACCAGAACCAGGCCTGGTGTGACACCCCTCATGCCCAGCACTGGCTGGGCAGGACCCCAGAGCTGGAGGCTGCTGCAGCACAGGGATGAACATCTCGGGGGGGCTGAGCTCCCCAGCCCTGGGCAGGGTCACCCTCTCCTTCAGCTGAGACTGAGCAGCAGGTCAGGGCTCCGGGGCCAGGCACCAGCCAGAGACAAGCCAAGCAGCCTTTGGAGGCAGCAGCACTGACAGCAATGGCCCACAGTGCTTGTAAATAGGCAAGGGAGAGGCAGGGGGTGAGGGAGATAACTCCTGGAGTGACAGTGATAAAGGATAAAATTAGCAGCAGGATTGGCCAGAACAGGAGAGAGGGGCACCTGTGCCCACCCTGTGGGGCCCCATTGTTCTCCCTGGGCCACCCATGCCCCAGCATCCCCTCCTTTTAAAAGCTGGAACCCCTCAACTACATTTTGGGACAATACCCCTGCAGTGGAAGCAGGAAGGCACAGGGAGAACAGGGCAGCCCCTCGATGACCCTCAGCTCCTGGGGGTTCTTCTTCCCCAGGGCTGTGAAGAAGCAAACCCAAAATCCTGCAAAGGCTCAACAGAATCTGCTGCTTCCCCTCACACATGAGCAAAACTACCTGGGCACTGCACAGGAGTCACACCAGGGCTGCACCAAGGCCTGGCAAGTTTTCTTTCCAAGTGCTCTGCTGGCTTGATCAGTCAACCACAGCATCAGGGAAAACCACCTCAAAAAGCCTGAAAAATCCTCCTGCCTGAGCAACATAACCAGTTCAGGCTGCAGTTATCATCATCATCATCATCATCACCTCCCATGGCTCCCTTTTCCCTCCTGGGCTGGTGAGGATGGGACAATCCCTTTGGGAAAGTCCCCTCGACAGAAAACTGGCACACACAAGTCCACCTGCACGGCTACAGCAACAAAGGATCTAAAGAAAATGTCCTTTTAAAAGTGATGGATCCTCGCCACCCACCTCAGAAACAGCAGGAAGGGAAGGGAAGGGCTCCCAGCAGGTCAGAGGGCAGCAGCCTTTCCTGGAAGCAGCCTCGGATAACCCCTTTGCCTGTCCCTGCTCCCTCACACCCAGCCCAGGGGTCACCCCACGTTCCTCCTCCCTCTGCAGCCAGGGACCTGGGCAATTGCTGGCTGAATTCCATCCCAGCCACACAGCTCCAGCTCCCTCCAAACCTGGCAGGAGGGATCTTCTGCAGCCCCCAGGAATCCTGCAAGGGATCAGGAGCATCTCATGCCCTCTGTGTCATCCCTCCTCCTCCTCAGCTACTCAGTTAAGTCTTTCTGGGAAGTGGTTGCTGTTACTGCAAGGAGACTGAAGTGGTTGCTTTCCACACAAAAAGCCTCTTCCAAAGGAATTTGGAACTACCCAAAAAGGCCATTTGCAGAAGGAAGTGTCATGATTTCCCAGCCCTCCTCCGTGAGTGCAGCACCCTGGGCACTATGGGGTGACCCCATTCCTGCCAGCTCTGCAGTCAGCACCCCAGAAACAATGGGTAGGACACCGAGGGGAGCCACAACACATCAAAATGAGATGTCAGGAAGACAAATGTCCCCCCCTGCCTGGTCCTGCTGCCTGGTCCTGTGTTGGAAAGATCAGGTCAGCCAGGGAAAAGTGAAACTGCTGGCTCAGAGGTGGGGGCTCTCCCCAGAGCTGACTCTGCAGCCACTTTGCTACATAAGCTGGAAAGAGAAAAAAGCTCTGGCTCAGCTGGACCCAGGACAGGGGCAGAAGCAGCAGGATGGGTGGTTCAGGCTAAAGACAAACCTGCTGCTGAGGCTGGCCAGGAAGGGTTAATGCTGCTATAAAGGGGGAGCAGAGGATGCTGCTCCAAGGCAAGGTCTGGGCTCTGCCAGAGGCTGTGCTCACACGGAATGGGATTTCTACACTTCCTGCAAAGAAAACTGCTTAATAGCCTATATTTAATGTTCAAGTGGACAACAGGAACTGAGACTCCTGCCCCTTCCTTCCCCTGCAGCAAAGAACAGCAGGAACAGCAGGCTCAGGCTATGTCCCCTGCAAGCCCCCAGAGAGGGACAGGAGAGCAATGCCAGTCCCCACCAGCAGCCCCAAGCAGGGCAGATCTGTGGGGTCACCACCCACACCCCTCATTTGGCTGCAGGGAACAGGACACAGCACCTGGCCACTGGGGCAGCACCTCCACAGCCCCACAGCTCCCCAGCCATGCAGCCAGCTCAGAACAAGGCCAGGGCCGAGCTGGGATGGGTAATCCAGGGAGCAGCCGCTCTAATCAGCAGCCAAACCAGCAGGATTACAGCCTGCCAAGGGTGCTTAGAAAGCAGCAATATGGTGTCTGTCCCCACAGCCAGCCAGGCCTGCAGCACAACAGCCCTTCATGGGCTCACACAACCCTCCTGCAGCTCAGGGATACCCAGGGAAGGGGGTTTGGGAAAGGTCACAGCTGGGAATGGCCAGCTGGGCCTGGCCCATGGATCCATGTGAGCACTCTGCACGGGACACTCATCCAGCCTGGCCCCACAGTTCGTGCAGGAATCCAGCAACAAGAACCTCATGCCCAAAAACAGCGTTTGCAGCTGCCAGCTTGGAGTTTTACCCACCCAGCCCCAGCCCTTGCAGCACTGGGATCAGCACCAAGCGTCAGGGCAGCGTCATGAAACGCTTCATTTGCTCCAGAAGGTTTAAATCCCCTCTCTGTGCTTCCCAGCAAGGTCAGCAAAGCTCTGCTCCCATGAGACAACACGGTCCTCTGGGCCTGGCCCAATCCCAGAGTCACTTCCATACAGAATTAACACTGATTTGTTTATTAAACAACTTCTCCACCAGGTGGTTGGAGTTAATCTGTGATTTAGGATGGGACGGCAGCTGCTGGCAGGTTCCCCCTCTGAATCATCATGAGCAAATATATAAAACCAGATGGGCAGAGCCCACCCCACCTCCAGCACAGCTTCTGCTGTCATGTTCTGCACAAAAGCCCGTGGAGAAGCTGCCACAGCTTGGCACACGCCAGAGATGGAGGTTAGAGGGTGCCAAAGACAGCAAGGTGACCCCAAGGACCAGGGCCATGGGCACAGTCCCTGCAGGACCCCCAGGCAGGACCCCCAAGGCAGGCAGAGCATCGCTGGCGTGGTCCCACAGCTCCCTCTCCAGACCCCATTTTGGTGCCTTTTCCACACACACAGCCTCCAGCTGAGCCTTGTCTCAGCAGCACACCCAGGGAGGCCAAATCCCACCTCTTCACTTTTACCACGGAAAGTTTACAAACACACATTCCCTACAAACCAGGCGGAAAACCCAAAACCGCCCAGATGTGCTACAGAGCAAAATATCCTGGAGCTCTGCCCAAGGTGCCCCAAGAGTGCAAGTCCAGGAGGTGACACAGCTCTGGCTCAGCCCTGCCCTGCAGCCAGGGGAGCTCTGGGCACTGCTGCCAGCCGAGACATCCCTGTCTGTGCATTCCCACACTCAGCATGGCTCCGTACGGCAGCGTTTGCCCCGGGGACAGAGGACCCTTTGTGGGCTGAATGGCACCATTGACCAGGCTCAAACAGCACATCACACTGGAGCAGCACGCTGGAGACCTGAATTATTTCCGTGGTGTTTTAGGAGATAAAGGTTCTGCGCCTCGTGAAAAACAAAGTTGTCCCTTGGAAGGGCTGCCTGGCTGCACAGCTAAAATTATCCCCCTGCTGCCCACCAGCCCAGCAGCCCGGCCACGTCATCAGATCACCCCCAAATCAATAATGCTCCGAGTTATCTTGGCAGCTTTGCCAGGCCAGGATGTTTTTGCAAAGCTTCTCAAGATTCCTGATGGAGATCCAAGGGAAATGAAGCCACAAGGACCATCAGGGCCCAAGCTGCCAGTCCAGCCTGTCCAGTGTGACATCCTGCAGCAGGGCCAGGGCTGCAGCAGCACCAAGGCAAGAAGCCACTTAACTCCCAGTGCTCCAGACCCTCTCCTGTTGTCCCCTGGTTTGAGGAAGTTGATGGTCAATTGGAACCCTTGCCCTTCTGCCCCACTTCTCAGCCATGAATCAGCCCTGGACTTCCTCAGGCTCTGGAGCCCTGGGCCCAGTGCTGAGCCTGCTTTGCCACAGAGGCAAAGGTCTCACAGCCCCTCTCCATCCCTCCTGTTCAGCTTTTCTTAGCACTTGCCCATCAAGTCATAGTGCAACAGAGCCACTTTGGTGAGTCAGATCTTTGTCTCACAGTGGCTGAGACACTGCAGAAGCCCAGCTCATGCAAACAGCTCTGTCTGTCCCCCCTCAGAGTGCCACCAGGGCTGTGACACTGGCAGGAGAGAAACTGGTCCAGGCAGCAGGGATGGGTTAACAATGCAGCTGATGACCTGCCCCTCAGCAAGGGTCCCACCTGAAGGGACATCAGCACTGGCACGTGAACCATCAAGCAATGACCTCTCCATGCCACCAGGAAAGGAAGACCCAGCAGACTCCCACCATGGAAACCCTGGATGATGTTCTCCACTTGCCCAAACAGGACTTTTCAGCAGGAGCCACTCCACAGTGAAGTGCTCTGTGCCCAGCAGTCTGGCCCTGCCCCAGCTCTGCATTAATCAGGTTATTTTAACGAGCTGCAGCAGCTGTTGACTCAGAGACCACAGTGGGGAGAGTGGCCAGAGGTGCTGATGGGGACGAAGGGCAGCGATGGCAGAGGGAGGGACCGGGAGCCCCTGGCAGTGCCTGTGTGTGCAGCCACAGGTGCCAGGCAGCAGAGCCTGCCCTGCCTGCAGCCAGGACACGCAGCAAACAAAACCCAGGAGTGATGTAAACGACCCCCGGAAAGGCTTCCCATTCCTGGAGAGCCTGAGGAGACAGATGTCTGCAGCTGCAGGGAAGCACAGCCTAGCAGAGCCCTCACTGCCAGCAGGAAGCAGTGGGGCTCGGAGAAACACGGACCTGCCAGAGCCCTCCTGGCAGTGCTGGCAAGCACTACACACCCCCAGCATTGCCCTGGAAAAGAAAGGGCCCAAAGGCAGGTACCAGCAGCCTGGCAGGCAGCTCCAGGCTGACCATCACCATGTAGAGAACCAGCACATGGGATCAGCACAAGCCCCCAGCACCGTGCAGAGCCCTTGGTGCCCCCTGCCCAGGGGCCTTCCTGGTGCTCTGCATGAACATGGCAACATCCCAGTCCTCCCACAGACCCCAGGGCATCACTGCCCACAGCTCCTGGAGGGGCACAGCCAGCCCATCTGTCCCCCAGCACAGGGCAACACCCCCCACTCTCCTGCACTGGACACAGAGCGTTCCATGCACTCAGCAGCAAAACAAAATAGAACGGGATTTCTCCACTTCCCCACCCAGCTCCCATGTCTGGCACTTTTCCCTGTGCTTATTTTTGTTCACATCCTGGTGTTGTTTTATGGCAGAACCCCCTGGCCCGTCCCAACCTGCAGCCACAGGGTTTGCCAGGCGGGGAGCCAGGCGTCGGAGCAACAGGGGCTCAGGTGGGAGCAGGCAAGGTCTCCGAATAAAATCCAACGTAAATATTCACCACTCCAACACAGAGGAGGGATGCATCCAAACAGCAAACACAGGCGACAGCTTAAGTGCCTGGAAAACATCAGGGACATGGTAATGAAATGGAAAATTACCATCCTGGCTGGCATTTCCACAGGCAGCCGACTGCACGAGTGAGCAATGTGAGGAAGCAGAAGTGAAAATCCCTGTGTCCCAACCAGGCCAGGGATTTGGGCACAGTGCTGGCTCAGAGAGAGAGATGTCAGACCTGCTGAGCACAGCTGTCCCACTGCACCGAGTGCCTGACCCTCAAACCCCAACCCCTGACCGCTATTCCCAAAACAAGGACATTGAATATCAAATTTCCCCTCCACCTGCACACTGCCCCACTGCCACTGCTCCAGGCAGGTCATGTAAAGTGCCCCCAGCCTTACACCTGTGAGTAAAGTGCCTCCGAGGGCAGGATGGAAATACTGTTTTACTCACAGCTACTCATTGCCCTCACCTCCCTCACTCCCTGGGGAGTGCAGGTCAGTCCCTGCCAGCATAACACTCCAACAATTGTAGCTTCTCCTCCAAGTGCCAGGGGAAGTTCAGGTTTGGCATCAGGAGAAATTTCTGCCTGGAGAGAAGAGTCAGGCTTTGGAAGGGGCTGCCCAGGGATGTGGTGGAGCCCCTGTGCCTGGAGGTGTCCAAGGAAGGACTGGATGTGGCACTCAGTGCTCTGGGCTGGTTGACAGGATGGTGATGGGTCACAGGTTAGACTTGATAATCTTGGAGGTCATTTCCATCCTCAGTCATCATGTTATTCTGTGATTCCTCTCCAAACCCTGGAACGACCCACAGGAAGGCTGCAGATGACTTTACCCTTGTTACCACAATATTTCATCGACTGGAGCCTGGAATCACATTTCATTAGGACAGAATGCCCTGCCCGAGACAGCTAATCGATTTAGAGGACACTAATCCAGAAGAAATTTGCTCCTGACCCAGGCAATGCCCATTAGTGGAGCAGAAGGGGGTCTGGCAGGGAGGGCAGGCCCTGCACAGGGGGGTGGGGTGGGCTGTGGCAGAGCCCCTGCCAGACACCCAGATTGCTTCAGGCACTGGCCCTGCTACTGGATTAGTTTGTTATTAAATCTAATTAGTTAATAGGTGGGCCACAGGGAGCCTGCTTGATTTCTCAAGGGGCAGCACCGAAGCATTGGGGTCCCCAGGGGACGATGAGCCCAGAGACCCCCTGTGCCCCAGGTGGGGAGGGGACCCACACCCTGTCCCTGTGGGCAGGGCAGGCCCTCCTGGGCACACCCCATGGCACAGGGCAGTGCCTCCCCTGTCCCCCCTCTCCTGTCCCCATCCCAGAGGCAGCAGCTCTTGCCCACAGCCAGGGCAGGGAAGCAGGGTCAGCTCCCAGCCCCTCCAGGGGCTGCTCAGCACAACCTCCTTCCTTCTCCTCCCAAGGAGGCTGCGGAAATCCTTTTGTCGCCGGCGCTCCTCCACCTCAGCTGTAAGAACAGGAAAAATCCCACTGTGCTTGCAGGAACATCAGTGGCAAGTGAGTCAATTTTTCCTGCTTCGGCAGGAAAAGAGAAATATAAATTAAAATCTCCAGCAGAGCACAGAGAGGCACGCAGGGTGAGAACAGGGATGGACAGCCCAGGGCGCAGCACAGAACCATGGAATAGTTTAGGTGGGAAAAACCCTCCAAGATTCTCATGTCCTGCTGTTCCTCCTGCACTGCCAAAGCCAACACAGACCATTGTCTTCATCTGTAAAACCCCTCCAGGGATGGTGACTTCACCACTGCCCTGGGTAGCCTGTGCCAGTATCTGACCACCCTTTCCAGGAAGAAATCACTGCCTTTAACCTGGGCTTTCTCCGGGAATTCGTGGGAGAGACACCCAACGCTCTGCTCTGCAATGGTTGGGATTTTTTTGTAAAACATTGCTTAGCAACCAGCACTCAACGAGGGCATCGCTCTGGACAGACGCTGCTTCAGCGAGAAAAAGAATAAAAACCCAGCAAAGGGACGTTGTACCAGGCAGCGCTGGGAAAAGGCACACGCCAGCTCTTTTCACAGGTCACAGCCCAGAGAACCCTTCACACTTCCCTCACTGTGCATCATGGAATCCCAGACTGGTTTGGGTTGGAAGGGACCTTAGGGCTCATCACATTCCACCCCCTGCCACGGGTAGGGACACCTTCCACTAGCCCAGGCTCCTCCAAGCCCTGCCCGAGGGTGCAGCAAAGTGTGGGGAAGGGTGAGGTGGCAGCAGGCAGCCCTTGGCTGTCCCTGTGTCCCCGCGCTGGCACAGGCGGCCCCCGCGCTGGCGGTGCCGCCGCTCCACGTGCCACAGCCAGATGGTCTGGAGGCTGCTGTGCTTCCCACCAGCTAGAAACCCGCCTGGCATCGCAGCACAGACATCCCCTTCCCCCTCAGCACCATGGTCTCCACGGCACAGAGCATCCCCAGCACAGCCCTGCACCCCCAGCGTGCCATGACCCCCCAGCTCCCATCAGCTGCTGGGAGCGGAGAGAGGAGCAAAATTCCCAATTCCTCCAAGCCACGCTTGAGACCATCCTTGCCATTCACAGCTGGGGCGATGCCCTAAAGACCCGCCCTTGTCAGGAGCCCACGGGCCCAGGGCCAGCAGCGCTCGCACGGAACAGGTGGAAGCACCTTTGGAACGGGGAGAGCACCGGGAAAACAGGGAAAACATCCCTGTCCCCGGCGGCGCGGTGACAGCCGCTCGCGTGCCCGGCGGAGGAGGACGGGGATGATTCACAGCGGAGCGAACAAGCTGTGCAGGTTTCCGTACGAGCTCCCCCTCGCTCTGCCTCCCCTCCCACCCACCGCGGTCACGCTACAGCTACTCATCACAGCGAGGGATGAAGTAACCCGAACCCAGCCATGGATGCCTGGCACAGCCCGTCCCCACGCTGTCTGTCCCCCAGGCTGTCCCCTCACTGTACCCCAGCCTGTCCCCACACTGTCTGTCCCCCAGCCTGTCCCCTCGCTGTCTGTCCCCCAGCCTGTCCCCTCACTGTCCTGCCCCTGGATGCTGCAGAAGGGCCCCAGAATGCCCCAAACCAGACTCGCACCATGAGCAGGGTTTGCTTGGCCCCACTGGCCCCACTGCTGCCCCTCAGACATAGTGTGGGCACTGAACCCCCTCTGTGGTGGTGCAGGAACGCCAGGCCCTGAGCAGCCCTGCCCGGGTTTGTGCAGGGATGTGGCATTGCTCCTGGGCTTCAGGGAGAAGCACACCACGATTTTAGGGTGCCTGTGGGGACAGGGTGCACACAAAGGGGTTGGTGGTGCCCCTCTGCCAGGCAGGGAGGGGTCTGGCAGACGGCAAGGGCAGAACCCACTTGCCCCATGCCATCCCTGCCACTGAATCAGCCAAGGAAGCACCACGTGTGCCAACCTGCAGAGAGAGAGCACAGGGACACGGGCACTGCCTCCCACCCGCCCCTCAGCAACCATGGGAACGGCATTTCCTCACTCGCATTCCCGACGTCACTGAGAGCTGCCACCGGCAAAGCAAAGGGAAAAAAAGGAAACCTGACGAGCCCACCGCTCCCAGCCCGTGTCCAGGGCACACAGGTGGTGCCACACATGCCGCAGGTGAGGCCACACACCTCTCGGCCTGGCAGCAGAAACAAATGGAGACAGATGATTCAAGCTGTGCCAGCACATCTGCAGCCTTGGGAAAACAGCCTCCTGACCCAAATCAGGCAAATCTGCTCCGTGCTGGAAGCATGAGCAGGACACAGCATGTAGGTGGCTCCCAGTGCTGAAGGAACACAGGGACATCCAAGCTGGCCCTTCTCATCCCCTTCCCAGGTCCACCCCCTGCTCAGAGTCACTCCCTGGACACAGGTGTGCAGTCCCAGTCTCCACCAGCTCAGGCAGTCCCAGCCCCTGCCTCTCAGAGCTGCTGTTTACCCCAGTCCATCCCCTGCCATCCCAAAAGTTGGGTTTAACCCGGCATGGGACACGTGCTCAGTGCAGGCCCTGCAGCTTCTCCAGGCTCTGTCCCCACCCCAGTGTATGGGGACATGTGCCCAGAGGTGCTCTGTGGCATGCTCCCAATCACAGGGATCTCCCAGCCCTGTTAATGAGCCTTCTGTCAGCACAATGTAAAGCTGTAATCATGAACACAGGCTCTCCTGCACACCCCAACCCTTGTGCTCACGAGGTTCCCTGTTCAGACCCCGCTCCAGGCCAGCCCCACATCTCACAGCACCCCCTCAATGCCCACTGCAGGACCCCAGGAGCCCACCCCACTGTCCCTGGCTCCCACCATCACTCCCCAAACCTGCCAGCACTGTGGGGTCATGGCTGGGGTGGGATCCCCTGGGAGATGGAATGAATATTTCCTGGGGATGTTGTGAGGATCTCCTGCACAACCACAGCAGTGCACATGGGGAACCACTGCAGCATCCACACAGGGCGAGTTTCCCTCTGACACTCAGGCAGAGCCAGGTGGGATAAGTGTGCAGCCCTCTGGAGCCAGCCCTGCTCACAGCACAGACCCACCATCACAAAAAGCATCTCCCAAGCAGGAATATGTTCCTGTTGCTAATTTCCACTGGGGAGGAAGAGGAGGATCAACTTGTGCTGAAACTGAAGCACAGTATTATCACCTGCCTCTCATTTGAATAAAATCCCAGACAAGTTATTAAAGATGTGGTTGCACAAGCCACACAGGTCATGCAAAGGAGAAGTCCTTGGTGCCTCTGGCTCTGCTGGTGCAGGACTGGCTCAGCCACAACCTCCAGAGCTCAAAGTATTCCCTACACCAAATGTTTACTACAGGAATGAAGAGGAAAAAAATGCACCCTGACACAGGAGAGCCACGTTACACCTTGGCTGGCTGAACAAAGCAGGAAAAAAAATCAAAGTAAATCATTTTACCAGCCAAACCCCAACCCACGTGCTTCCCCTGTGGTTTGCAAGGCACAGGGAGAGCCCAGGGGACCCTCTGCCCCTCCGAGCATGGAACGAGCGAGCTCCTTGGGGAATGCATGGATGCTCCAGGAAACCCTCCCCTGCCCCAAGGCAGCAATTCCCCGGGCTGGGAAGACACAGGCTGGGCTGTGCAGGTGACTCACCTTGGCTGCCCACACCCACCGCAGCCGTGGGCAGCAGCCAGTGCTCGGTGCCAGCAGCCCAGCACCATCTCCCATGGCACAGCCCGAGCAGAGCCCTGTGCCAGCGGTCACAGCAACCCTGCCAGATGGTTGCTGTTGGTTTTGCACCCTCCAGAAAGCACGAGGCTCCTTTTCCTGCAAACAGGAGCCTGCAAAGCCCAGTGCACTCCTGGGCAGGAGCACAGCTCTGAGCACTCAGGTTTGCACCTGCACAAACAGGGGCTGTTCCTGGAAAAGCCAGACCTAAACCTCTGAACCTTGATCCTTCCCTTCTGTGCGAAGGTGGTGAGAAGGTTTGGGCTGTGACTGTTTTCTTCAGGGACCAGAAGGGCAAAAAGGATGAAAATAACCTAAGATGGGCTTTGCATTCCTTCTCCCCAGCACCAAACACCTGGGGCACAAGGACCTGTCACCCCACACGGCACCAGGTTACAAAGCAGCCCCAGACTGGGATCATGCTCCAGCACAGCCAAGGGCTTGCTCCTGGCGGCACTGTGAGTGCACAGCACCCTGCTATCCATCTGCCCTCTGCCCACCCGAGCCAGGGCCCCCCCAGACCCACTCCCAGGGGGACCAAGTGAGCTGAACCAGGGCCATGGGGAGCAGGATGGGAAAGGCAATGACAAAGTGGCAACTTGGGCAATCGGTGACATTGGCCTGTCACGTTTCCTTATCACCCGCCTGAGCCTCGTTTGTGTAAGAAGGGAATTAAGCAAACACGGGGCAAAAGTTTCACTTTCGCTTCCAGTGTGTTGCAGATCCAGCGGCAGCTCCACCCGGGACTGGCACTGCCACCCCACAGCCATGGGCACAGACATCTCACAAAGGCTCAGTTTCACCAAGATGCTGCAGAGATGTGGAACAAAACCCATGTGGAAGCACATCCCAGAGCCTGGAACACCAACAGCACCACCAGGAACTACCCCACCACCCCAGTTCATGTTTTGAGACGCACAGCAGCCTCCTGTGTCCCAGGACATACCCCAGAGCTGCAGCAAAAGCCCTGCTGGCATTACCCATGGTGGCAGCACAGGCCACAGCAGCCACCCCGGCACAGTGCAGGCACACAGGGGTCAGCCCAGGGGGCAGCTCATTACAATCACACCCTGCAGGCACAGACAGAAGGGAGACCACACCTCTGTGACAGCACAACCACCAGCTGAGAGCCTCAGCTGGGAGCAGAGGCAATCCCCAGCTGCTCACCACAGCCAGCATGGGACACGCTGGCAGGGGGCAGAGCTGGCATGAGACCTGTGGGACAGTGCCACAGCATCTGCCCCAAGAAGCCAGTGGGGTCAGAGGAGTTCCCAGGCCCTGCAGGATCCAGGTCCACCCCAGCATCAGCCCTTCGGTCCCATCCCTCCTTGCTGCCTCACAGCTCTGGGGTGACCTGGCCAAAAAAACAGCTCAAGGAAAAGTGATCCAAAACACCAAACCAGCCCAGCTGTGCCTTTTGGGGCATGGGCACCTCTGCCTTTCCTGTGGGAGCCTGGCACAGCCAGCCCATGTGCCCTCATGGGGAGGGGGTTCACAGAGCCAGCCCAGCCCCAGCACACAAATTGCAGTGTGTGCCGTGGGAGCATGGCAGCAGCCGGGGCGTGGACAGCTTTGGTGGCTTCAAATTAGTGCCTGGGAGCTGGAAGAAAGAAAACAAACCAGCAGAAACGTGGCAGGACACCAGGCTGCACCCAGGGCCTGAAGGGGACAACAGCCCCATCAGCACCGGGACACAGCGCCTGGCAGCACAGGAGAAGGGCACAGGGGGAAGGAGGAGGAGGGTGCCAGGGGAGGTGAAGGCTGGCAGCCGCTGCACCCCCACATCCTCCATCCTTACAAGTGCTGCTTGTTTCCCAAAGCAAGCTGTGGGCACCTCCACATCACCATCCCAGTGCCTGGGCCCCAGCTCCCCCTCCATGCAAGCACAGGGGCTGGAGGTGATGCCAGCACAGGGACGAGCCACTGGCTCCCTGCCTGCCCCTTGCACAGGCACAGGGACATGCAAAGGGAGGAAATCCTTCAGCATCCCTGGTCCTGATGGTCACCACAGCTCCCGAGACGGGGAACAACTTTCACGGCATCCAGGCTTCGAGTTCATTATTTATGTCACACTTGAAGTCTCTGCATCTGCAAAACTTTCTGAATAATTTATGGATGGTGGATCAGGGAGGAAGAGGGACACGTTTTGCTGAAAACCAGGTCACTGAATACCAGCCAAGCAGCAAAGGGAGACAATGGAAACAGGCACAGAAACTCACTGGGGAAAAAAGATCCAACAGCATTTATGTACACACAGACACACACACTCCAGAGATGCCCTTGGCATCTGAGGATATTTAGAAAGACCAGCCCTTCAATAAATGAGGATCATTTTCAACCTCCTGAATTTATTCTTTCTTCAAAGGGAAGGAGAAAGCACTATTTCATTCCTATTTCTCTCTGTACCTACACTGAGGGCAAAAGCAGGGCAGAGCAGCCCCTTCACCCAAGCCTGGCAGAGACTGTTACATGTCCTTACTCCAGTCTCACCATCCCTGCATGCTGGTGTTGGTGCTCCTGCCCAGCTCTGCAGAGGGCTCTTCCTCCCTCTTCATCTTCCTCCCCTCCACCACCCAGCCCAAGCAGCCCCTCACCAATACACAGAGTTACACATTCTCCCCACGCCTGTCTTCACTCAAAGAGGATGTGAAACGTTCAGCAGAAGAGGCAAGAGGAAGGAAAAGGAGAGAGGATATTGCAAAGCCCTCACATAACTCTGGCTGCAGGCTGCCACGCCGCCCAAGGGCCCAGACACCCTGGGAACCCCTCACTCCACAGGGATGTCCTGAGCCAGGGCTCTGCTGCCCCCAGGCCTGCCCAGCTTCACAGCCACGTGTCACAAGGACAGCTGAGGAGCAGCATGGAGACAATGACTGTGAGATAAGGCCACCATGGGGAGACAAACCAAAACCACTTGGAAACACCACTAAAAAATAAAAGCTGGTTAAGAAAAGCAAGCACCTGGTCACAGCCAGGAATGTCCCCCAGATACCATCTGCACTGGCTCCCAGGGGTGACATCCCAGCTCCTGCAGCAGTGACACAGATACAACAACCAGCAACAGGCAGCACAGCAGCTCCTCACCCCTGGAGCATCCCCACCCCTGCTCTTGGACACTGCAATGGTCTGTAAGGGCTCACACAACACACCAGACCTCAGACCTGTCACACACCGAGGGTGACACAGGTGGGAAGAGCCAGCCCAGACCCCACCCAGCACCAGGGCTCTGCCGGGCCAGTCTGAGGCACCACAGTGTGAGGCAGCCACACAGCCACCAAAGGCACTCCTGCAGCAGGAGAAAGATGTACAGAGTGCCAAGCATCCCAGCCAGGGAGGGGACACCCCTTCCCAGCCCCACATGCCCCAAACCCTCCCCCAGAGCAGCCTGGGGAGCACCCCTGTGCCACACGTGCCAGGGAGGCGGTGGCAGGGCAGGCAGTGCCCAGGCACTGATTTACTGCCCAGCAGAATCAGCGTTATTCCTGTCCCTGCAGCCTGGGCACCACTGGAACTCCCCGCCGGCCCTGTGCAGGAATTAAGGGCTAATCCAGGAACACATTCAATAGAAGCTACAAAACAACTCAGCCATGAAAACATCCTTATCTCCAGAGGCCAGCCAGCGTTCTTCCTGCCCGGTGCGGGCAGCCTGGGGCGTGCAGCACAGCCATGGCCAGGGGGACAGGAGCCCACTGGCAGCCACCAGCCCACAGGGGCTCACAGCACACCCCAAAATACCCCATACAGCATGCCCAGGGTGAGAGCATAGCCAGTCACCTCAGCCAGCACCTGCTACAGGCTAACTGACTAAGCCCAGAGATGCCTCAGGACTCACTAGCTCACTCTCAAAATGTATTTTCTGTGATGAACAACGCTGTAGGATTTGTTCTGGGATAAAATGAATGCTACAGGCAGGGCCAGGCATTGCTGCCTTCAGCAAACGCTCCACAGCACTACACAGCTCAGACCTGCGGCCCAGTAAATGCACCCACAGCTGTCAGGTTTGAGATTCTTTTAACCCCAAATGCCAAGAATTGGTACAATGGGAGTCCCTGTGAGCCAGATGTTACCAGCTGCTACTTGTGCATAGAGGAACTACACCCATGGGGCTTGGTGTGAGATCAGAAAGGGAGGGAGCAGGAGTCAGCCCCTCTGGGAATGGACAGGGTGGTGGGAATGGATGGAGCATCACCTGCCCACGCACCCTGGGGTGACCTCGCTGTCCCACAGCCCCCACAATGACCCTGGCCCGGCTGGTTCATGGCAGGTGATGCTGCAGGGGCTCCTGTGTTTGTGGTGTGCCCCTGTCACCCCCGGGCACAGACTGGTGACCATGTGTGCTGCCAACATGCTGGGTGCAGGCACCTCCCTAGATGGGGAAGCGCCCCGTGATTTGGGCCAAAGGAACTTAAAAACAGAAAAACCCCAAACCACCCCATGAGGGAACAGTACAAACAGAGCCACAGCTTGTGCCCACCCAGCACAGCACCCTGAGGGCACTGCCCACCCATGCAGGCAGCCATGTAGAGGTGTCCCCAACCCTGGCCGTGGGGACAGCAGCCAGCCCAGCCTGGGCATTAGGGAGGACCAGGACGCTGCCAGCCACAGGTGAGGGTCTCCCCAGCCTCGGAGCCACAGCCTGCCTCACTGCATCCCCTCCCACCCAGATCCCTCATCACTGGTTTGCAGCTTTGCAGCCGCCTCCTCTTCCCCATGGAGACGGAGAGGACAGCACCGGAGGGGTCAGCCCGGGCAGAGCCACAGCGGGGGCTCCGGGCATCGCCCACCCTGAGCAGAGAGGGCACAGAGGACAACCAGAGAGGGCAGGGGGCGAGGCACCGACCCACCACCCCAAAAACCGCTCCCAAAGGATGCGATCCCCGAGGGGCACGGACCGGGACCTGGTGGAGCAGGACCAGAACCACGCACATCCCAACGGACCACGGCCACGCACACCTCGATGGAGCAGGGCCGGAACCCTGCACACCCCGATGGATCCACCCTGATGCACCACACATGTTCAGCCGGACCGGGGCATGTGCTGATGGTCCCGAACCAGGAGCACACATGTCCCCGTGGACCGCGGCCAGGCACATCCTGGTGCACCGCGCACGTCCTGCTGGACCAGGAGCAGGACCAGGCACGTCCCCACGGCCCAGGCTCAGCAGAGCACGCAGGGGGGACACGGGTGGGCGCAGCTGGTCCCGGATGGAGGAGCCCCGTGCCGGGGGCAGCGCGGGGCGGGCGGGGGTCGCGGGGTCCCGCAGGGCCGCCCCCAGCCCCGCACTTACTCTTGAGGGCGGCGACGAGCGACTTCCCGTCCTTGATGAGCTCCTTAATGAACTTGTTGGTCTTGTCCAGCTCGGCCTCGTGGGAGCGCAGCCGCTCCCGGAACTGCGGACTGTCCAGGCAGCACTCGCTGAACTCCAGCGCCGGCAGCCCCATGCTGCCCGGCACGGCGGGGGGAAAGCACGCAAAAAAATCCGCAGAAAACGCAAAA
>VXBB01016572.1:284726-302844 GCA_013399915.1 Illadopsis cleaveri
CCGGGGATGCCCATATATACCCCACGGCACGGATTCCCAGGGGAGGCTCTGGGATCCCCTCGGGGTGCCCCGCGGATACCCAGGGGATGTTGTGCCACCTCTGGAGGCTCTGGGATCCCTTCGGGGTGCTCCGCGGATGCTCCGCGGATGCCCAGGGGATGTTCTGCCACCTCCACAGATCCCTCGGGATGCTCAGGGGCAGAGGGAGGTTCCGAAGTGCAGGGTCGGGCTGGGATGTGGTGAGGCAGCAGGTCCCTTCCCCAGGGACAGCTTTAGGGTGACAGAGTGCTGCTCCCCCCAGCAGGGACAAACTCCCCCCAAAAACCCTGCAGGTGCCCCCAAATCCTGGGAGGGAGGAGTGGCTCAGTGGCTCAGCGTCATTCCAAATGACAATCTTCAAATTACTGCAAATTCACCTGAAGCTCTGGGTAGAAGCAGAAGCCCTGATCTGAATTTGAATTGAAATATACTAAACCCCAAACATTTTAAATGGTAAAACACAATATTTGGACCATTAAAAAAACCCCAAACCAAACNTCCGGCTTCTGGGGGATTTTGTCCGCTCCTGCTGCCCGGGGGGCTCAGCCCAGCCCCCTCCCCCTGAGTGCGGGCAGGTGCCCGGCCCCGCTGCGGGGCTGGATGCGATCAGCCTCCTCCTTCCCCCNAATTCACCTGAAGCTCTGGGTAGAAACAGAAGCCCTGATCTGATTTTAAATTGAAATATACTAAACCCCAAACATTCTAAATGGTAAAACACAATATTTGGACCATTAAAAAAACCCCAAACCAAACAAACTAAAAAAAACCCCAGACAGAACAACAAACAGAAAGGAAAATTGTTGCAGTGACACAGCACTATAAATGGTTCATTTTTGATGCAAAATAAATAAGTCACAGAACCATAGAATGGTTTGGGGAAGCCACAGCTTCTCTGGGAAATTAAGTCTGGTTAGGGATGCCCCATCCCTAGAAGTGTCCAAGGCCGGGTTGGACAGAGCCTGGGGAAACCTGGGACAGTGGGAGGTGTCCCTGCCCATGGCAGGGGTGACACTGGATGAGCTTTAAGGTCCCTTCCAACCCAAACCATTCTGTGATGATTCCATGATTTATGGCTGAAATAACACCACAGGGATTATCCTGATGGGCCTGACAGCCAAAATTCCTCATCACCAGCATGCTCTGAGCTGTGAGCTGCTCTCTCAGCCAAACCAAAGATGCCAAACACAAATTTCTGCAGGCTCCAATGTCCCCGGCTGGGGGTGCAGGTGTCAGGCTGAGACTCTGCATGTCCCCGGGGCCACATGTCCCCACCGCCCCCTTCCCTTGCCAGCACCTGCAGTCTCTTGGCTCCTTCGGGCCATTTAACAAGGGTGAAACCCCTGACAGGGCAGCAACAGGTCCCTGTCCCCCGTGACTGCAACAGGTCCCTGTCCCCACAGTGCTGGGGGTCCTGGGCACTGTGGGGCTTTGGCTCAGCTGGTGGGGAGTAAGGGCAAGGAGCCAGAGCCAGCTGCATGAGGAGCTGCCTCAGCTGGGAGGAAGATCAAGGTCTGAGCAGTGGGAGGAAGGCCAAAGTCATTTAGGGAGCTCGGGAGGAAAAGTTCATCCCCTGGGCTGGGGTGGAGCTGGGAAGGAAAGTTTATCCAAAGGGCTTGCAGAGCTCTGGGTCTGCCTGGAGCCCTGGGCAGAGCCCAGCTCTGTCCAGCCCAAACCCAAAGTGTGTGTTCCTGCAGATCCCAGCACGGAGGAAGCTGGGCTGACCCGGTGTGCAGGGAGAACAATTGGACATTGTGCTGCCTTATCACCACTGAGCCCTGTCCTGCCTGAGGAACCCATTAAACTTTAGACCCCTCTTCGGGCAGACCTTTCCGTATGTGCCTCTTCAGCCTCCCACCCCTTTTCACCCTCCACTTTTTTTTGTCTCTACTTTTCCTTTGGCCTCCCACTTTATTTTGGCCTCCTGCCCTTCTCAGCCTCTGCATTTCTTTCCCCCTCTCACCCTTTCTTGGCCCTCTCTCCTTTTGCAGCCTCTATTTTTTCTGTCCTTGTTTTTATTTCTGATCAACCTTTTTTTTTCTCTTGCACTCCTCAACCTTTACTTTTTTTCCTCCCCAGTCTTGTGACTCCAATTCTTTTCCAGCCTCCTTCTCACCTTTAGCCTCCATTTCTCTGCCAGCCTTCCTTACTTATTCCATCTCCATTTTCCCCGTTCTTTATTGCCCTCAAAACACAGTAGCACTTGCACTGGATCTTACAAACCCTTTTAGTAAACATTCCCTGAGGAAAAAAAAGTATATTCCAGGGAGGTAAAGGCTGCCCTGACCTCCTGGGCTGCTCCTGGGTACCAGCACTTCTCCCTGCTGGGCACAGTGGGTACTGACTCACAGCTGGGGCATTTTTAGGGATCCTGTGTACATTGTCTGTCAGTGCAGAGCTGTGGGGGATTATCGTGGAGGTTGGGTCTGGCTGGGTCTGTCTTTCAAACAGAAACCTCACAATGAAAATCTCTTTGCAGAAGGATTTGTTGAAAACCAGTTCAGCGAGAGACACAATGGCTTTGTCATGGTCTCTGCTGTGGAGGCAGGAATCCTCCCTCTCCCCCTGTGTTTGAAAGGTGCCTGACTCAGTGTTCAGCTCCTATTTCTTCCCTTGTTTCCAGCATCAGAACCTGTTGGTTCAAAGCTGTTGGAGAACCAAAGCAGAGGCCAGGGCCATGCAGAGCAGCTGCAGCAGCGACCGATGACTTGCAGGTTTTATATTCCCCAAAATCTGTCAGTGTTTAACAGGGCAGGTGGCGCTGCCCACCAAGGGCTGGGGACTTGTGCCTCATGCCTGGGTTCGAGGCAGCTCTGGCCTCCAGCCCTGAGGAGGCAGAGACACTCTGCACCTGGCACCTGCAGGGACAAAACTGTCTGCCACAAGTTCTGGTTTTCTCTCTAAAACCCTGAATAACAAAAGTGCTTCATTTCCATCTGCTGAAGGTGGCACAGAAAGGCTGAGACAGACTCTCACAGTGCCAGGGTTAATGTTTAGGAATTCCCTTCAAGAAGGGCTAATACAGAGCCAGTGCTAAATAAAGTTCTATTAACCCCAGCACAGCACCATTAACATGCAGCCATGGTCCAGCTTAAAGCCTGACCTCTGTTTTAATTAGGTAACAAACCCCACTCTGCTGGGTCTTAAATCAGAAGTGAGTTCAGAAGAACCCCTTTAAGTGAGCTCAGAACCCCTTTTCCCTTCTGTTTGTGCTTTCCCTACCCCCAAACTCTCTCCCTTGCCCAGGGAAAGCCCCAGACTGAGAGGGCTGCTGGGGAAAGCACCAAGCTGGGATCCCACAGGCAGATTCCCAAGGCCACAGCATCAAAGCCTGGCAGCTGTCCCTGAGGACAGGGCAGAAAGGGATTTCACAGGGTGTGGGAACCAGGCTGTGCCCAGGTACCACTGACTCATGGCATGGCATCTAAACCCCTTTTGTCCCCTTCAGACTCCTTTTGGGAGTGGTGTTGTCTGCCCTGAGCCATCCTCCCGAGGGTTTGCCCACTGCCCACAGCAGTCTGGACACACAGTTCATCCATGACTCACAGCCCACTGCTGCTCACAGAGTCTGTCCTTGCTCCTGGCTCTTAATTTAGATCTGGGTGTCAGCCTTGATCTCGGATCTTTCCAGAGCTCCAGGGCTGGTAAATCTGCCTGTCCCACTTGCAGACCAGCCTTGCCAGCTCTCACCTGTGCAGGGACTCTATTTCTGCAGAATCACAGAACCCAAGAGCTGTTTAGTTTAGAAAACCCCTCTCAAATCATCCAGTCCAACCATTCTCCCAGCACTGCCAAGGCCACCACTAACCCATGTCCCCAGGTGCCACATCCACACATCTGTTACAGCCCCCCAAGGTGGAGCCAGCCTGACAGTGGCCCCTGTGAGGGGCACAGTTGCCCACCCTGCTGGATGCTGGTCCCATGGGGAATTCCCAGCCGAGGGGGTCAGGCAGGCAGCTCCCCCAGCCTGTGTGCTTTTCTTGGGGCACAGCCCCCCCAGGTGCACTCTGAGATTTTCTGCCCCATGCTCAGGCCACAGAATAAGAGCAGGAGCCTGAGGAGTTGTTTCCCTTCTCTGCTCTCATCCTCACTCCAGGGCAGACAGGAGGGGGAGATCTTTACCGTGACAAATCCTGCTCTGTGCATCCCAAGATGAACTCCAGATCCGAGCTGTTTGCTCATCCCAGACACTCTCTGCATGCCACAAACCCCCTGGAAATGATGCTGATCAGGGAGCTCAGTGCCAGACAACCCATCTGCTGCCTGCCCCTGTCCCTGGCACACACTGGGAGATCAGGGATATCCTGCATCCCTGTGCCACCCAAACAGGGCACGTCCCACCCTGTCCCCTCCATGCATTTCCAAATCCCCAGCCCTGGCACAGGGCCATTCCTGTATCCCCAAGGCTGCCCTACTTTCCCCCACTCCAGTTATGTTCCCCAGAGAGGTTCCTTGCTTTTCCCAGAGAGATCCATCATTACTTCTCCTACAGCTGCACAGCCCCACAGGACACGTGGGTGTTGTAAACAAAACTACCCAACTGTGTACTTTTTCCACTGGAATTTCCATCTCCCTTGATACTTGATCCTCTATTGAAGGTCAAATCTTGGACATAAAGTACAAGTACTTAACACCAAGTAAAATACCCTCCCTTCCCCTTCCTTAGTATTCCCATCTCTGCAGTGTGTTCACAAAAGCTTCCACTTGATGGGAAAAGTACTGGCTGCCAGACTCCAAATAGGCATCCTGGTGTTCACACCTGCCCTGGTACGGACGTGATCCTCCACAAACCACAGGGGATGCTCACTGCCCTCCTGGGGATCCCAGTGCAGGGCTGAATGTGCAGCTCACGAGTCAGGAAAAGGTGAAACCCACTGGGGTTCTGGTTGTGGCACCACCGGCCATGCAGGGGGCACAGCAACTGCTGATCCCCACACTCTGCCCAGTAGTCCCAAAATTTTTGGTTTAGTGTGGGGGTTTTTTTCTACTTAGATAATCCAGGGCATCTTTCTGTCTTGATTATCACAAGCATTACAGCACAGCAGCTGTGGCTGCCCCTGGATCCCTGGCAGTGTCCAAGGCCAGGTTGAACAGGGCTTGGAGCAGCCTGGGACAGTGGAAGGTGTCCCTGCCATGGCAGGGGTGGCACTGGATGAGTTTTAAAGTCCCTTCCAACCCAAACCATGATCCGTGGGTGATCCCTGTGGGCCAGCCTGGCCCCACAGCTTTCCCCTAAAGCAGCTGTGGAAACACAGGGCACAACAAACGCCGCGGTGTCTCTCAACTGCCCACGGGGGAGCTGGAAATAGCCAGCGTGGGTGAGACCTCGGGGGCTGAGGCTCAGCAGCTTGTTAAAATTGCAGCCTTCTCTCCTGCATGGTGCCCTTTGTGGTGCTTTGTTGTTTACGGAGATGAGAAGGGGCAGAAGAGCATCCAAAAAACATCCCCTTCCCTCTGAGGGTTCTGTAATGGAAAGCCAAGGCAGGGCTCTGTTTTCCTTGGAGCAGGGTGGCAGCACTGCCTGCTCCTGCTGCTGTCACACAGCCTGTGGTCACACATGTCACAGCAAGGACCAAACAGGTGCCCAGCCCTGCAGGGACACAGGTGTCTCGTTGTGTCCCTGTCTGGGACAGCAGGACCAGAATTAGGGCTGTACCTTCCACAGGGTCTGGTCCCAGTGAGTGACTCAGGCTCCTTCCCAGGCCAGAGCTGAGGGTGACACAGAGAGTTCCGTGTCCATGACCTCCAGAGCCACCCCCTGCCACAAGTGAGGATTCCCCAGTTTGTGCCTGAAGGACACAGACCAAAGCAGTGACCTGTCTGGCTCTACAGACCACAAGAGCTGAAGGTGCACAGCTGCTCTCCTTAGTTTACTCCAGTGACTACTCAGCCACACTAATTCCAGGTTTCTTCTGCATTTAACAAGATTCAGCCCTGAGCTTGTCTTACTCTGATCTTTCATCTGAAATACTCTTTGCCCACTCCTACATGCTGCAGCTTTTCACTTGAAGGCATTTTCCCCAGTCCCAAAGTCATGCAGATAAGAAAGGTATTATTTATTGGAGGATTTTCCTGGTAGTAACCATTATTAACTAAGCTTTTATCTCACTGTTATTGAGCAACAGCTTAAGCTCCTTACTCAGGCAGCTTGGAGGAAAAAAACCAGGAGTCAGCATCCAGGGGTACTAGAGGCTGAATTTAAAATAAGACATTGGGCAACGGAATTAAGAACAGGATTCTTCCAGCCAGTCTAACTTAGATGTTAAAAAGAGCAGCTGTATAGCCCTTACACAAACATTGCAGGATGAACACCATTGACTCCCTGCACATTTTCACAGTAAATCATTGCTGAGCTTATAGTGAACCCAGAAACCAAGTGATTTTCCTTGGAACAGCCCAGACCGAGGCTGTGCTGGAGGAAGTTGGATTTCTGAGCGATGATATGTCTGCTGCTGGTTAACCACCAGGATGGATGTGAGGTTTCACTTGGCCTGGAGATGAAACCCTCGATTCCAGCATCCTCTGCTTCTCTGGGGAAGGACACGGTACAAAGGCTGAACCCAAACTCAAATCCCAGTTTTGAAGCTGGAGCCAACCCTTGGCTGGGCTTGGCCACCCTTCAGAGGGCCAGCTGCAGGAAGTGCTGCCTGCCACTGTGTGAGCATTCCTGCTCTTTGCTCCCAGTTCCAGCCCCACGAGCAGCAGCAGCAGCCTGGGAGGTGTTGGAGCTGTCTGAGCACTGAGGGCTGGCCCAGGGTGACCAGGACAGAGTGACAGGCACGTACCTCAACAGGGCCCTCAGCAGGGGCGGGATTGGAGGGCTCAGGGTGCAACAGCAGAGCCAGAGCACTGCCTGGATTAACAGCACAGAGGGAACTTTTGGGGCTGCAGTTTGTCACTGGGCATCGTCCGTCCGTCCGTCCGTCTGTGGGTGTGCGGGGCAGCCACACCTGCAGCGCCAGCCCAGACAGCCACAGCCAGGCCTCTGTGGTCTGACTCTGTGCCCAGTGTCCTGCACGGACACCGGGGGTGGCTGGCAGGGGTGGGGACACTGGAGAGCCGGCTGAAGTGCCACCAGCTTTACCTCCTGTCCCCAGGAGCTGGCTGCAGGTCCTGGGCAGGGATGGGACCCCCGCTGCAGGCCCTCCCTAGTCTGGGGGCTGCTGAGGAGGAGCCAAGGGTCACACGGGGTGCCCCTGCCCCCGGAGGTTTTCATATCATCACAAAACACTTCAGCCAACACCTTCCCAGCTGCATCTCCCATGGTTTCCCCTCCCTCCAGATGCCTTTCCCTGGGAAGCCAAGCACAGGCAGATCCAGGGAGGAGAGGTGCCCACAGCCCTGCCCATAAACCAGGGTGGCAAACCCAAAACAAGGTTCCTGTGCCTGGTGCATCGCCCCTGAGTCCTCAGCAGCCTCAGCAGCACAGAGCCACCCTCCTCGGGTGACAGGGACGAGAGTGGTGTCACTCGTGGCACCTGTCAGTGGCTGCTCCCAGCCAGCTCAGCGTGCTGAGAAGCAGCAAAGCACAGGAGCAGGGACGATGCTTTGCACTGGTCTGGACACACGCCTGGGAGAGGGAAAGGGCACCTGGAAAGGGCAGGCAGGACAGGGCTGCATCCTGCAGGGGAGGGGAAGCCCGGGATGCTTGCCTTGCCTCTGCTGCAAAGCCGAGAGGTGTCCCCTGGGAGCGGCACATCCTCCAGCTCATCCCCGGCTGGAGGGACGGAGCTTTGGAGATTCTCTGTCCGGGGTGTTCTTCCCATCCAGCAGGTCCCACACGTGCGGCTGGCTCTGGCGGTCGGGGCTCAGATCCGGGACGTGAGGCAGGGGGATCTGTGGGATTTGTGTGTGTTCCTGCTCGTGTTGGTGTCCCTGCTCTCGGTCCGAACCCAGGCGGGCCAGAGGGGCAAAACCTTCCTGGCAAAGCTCCTGCTCTGGGGCTGGACTGGCTCCTGGAGCTGGCACTGCAATTAAGTTAATCACCGGATGGCAAAGGGCCGTGGGTGGGAGGGGAGGGAAGGTAATTAGAAAGTGGAGTATCTCCTGGTTTTCCTGTCTCCCCACTGACACCGCCAGCTCGGTGGGATGTTGCACTGGCTGTCCCAGCTGGGGTGTCCTGGCTCAGGGCTCTGACAAAGCCACACCTGGTCCTGGGGCTTCCCCCTGAGCTCCCCTGAGGGCACAGGGCTGGCCTGGGTTAACCCTGTTCCTCCCGCGATGCTGCTGTGTTGGTCATCAGCCATTAGTGACACCCACTCAGGGAAGTGCTGAAGTTTCAGCTTTACAGCCCCTGTTTTCCCAGCCACAAATCCAGTGTCACTGAGTGGAATGGCTGTTTTCTCCTGGAGAGCAGGAGATGATGACAGCAGGCATTAGTTAAATTGATTTTTATGCTTTTGGTCGCACTTCACTCAACATATTCCACTTGCAAATGGTAAAATCTGGCTGATAAATATTTCATTAAGCAGTTAATCACATAACTAGAGATAAAATCACCTGGCCATAAACAAGACTAGAAACGAGCCAATGCATTCCACTGATGCTCACAGAGTGATCTATTACATATTCACCATGGGCTTTGCCTAATCATTTATTAAGTCCTTCTAAGAGGATGTACAGTCCCAGGAATTCGAGCTGTGCCTTGCACTGCCAGCCCTCGGGAGGGGAGGCAGCCCTTGCAGGCTGCCCATGCTGATGATAACCCCAGACCCACCAAGCTGCTCCTGCAGCAACCAGAGCATGAGGAAACCTCTGCCTGGTCTCTAACCCTTTCCTGGATGAGGAAATCCATCCCATGAAATGGTTCTCTAAAAGTTATGATGAATAAAATCCCTGTTTATCTGAGAGGTGTTTGTTCCACATGCCTGGGTAGATCTCAGATCACCCCACAGCCCACAGGAACCCCTGGGAAAAGCAATTCAGAGCCTGAATTCCTTAAAAATATTCTACCTGTTGTAAGTGGTTTCCATTCCCATGTGGGGTGTCTGAACTGCCTGGGAAGTGACTGTTCTCTTCAGGTGGCTGCAGTCAGCAGTGGGAATGGGAAGGGAGCCCATCAGGAGGTGATACTGTCTGATCCCAGCTGAGTCACACGTCCTGGAAGAAACAGGATTTCTGCTTTAATGGAGAAAATAACACTTGCCAAAGTGAAACCAGCTGGAGTATTTCCACTGAACTCACCAGAGCCAGGTTCAGGAGACGCTGATCTCATTAACTGGAGTTGGACAAAACCTCAGGAGACTCCTGGGTTTAGCAGCTTCTCATCTCTCTGGAGTTCTCTGTGTGATCTTTAGCTGATCATCTAAATGACAATTGTGATTACCTGCACCTCTCATCACCATGGCCACTCAGAGGCCATGCAGAACATTTCCTTCCAAGCCTACACAAAAAACTGTGTCCAAAGCCAAGGACAATCTTGATGTATTTGAGTCAATCCAATCTGGTTTTAGCCCAGTAGGTGAGATACTTCTGCTTTCCTCCGTGTAGTAGCCAGGTATTCCATACCTAAGGAAAAAAGGCTTACTTTAGCTGGCCACCTCTGGGTTGGGCCTTTGCTAGCCACTAAATTTGTGCCACAGGAGCCATTAAAAAAAAAGCCACAAAAGTTCCTGGCAATTCTGATATGCAAAAAACCTTTGGACCGTTAGGAATCCCCCACATTTCCCTCAACACCACCTTTGCCATGCAAACAAGTGCTGTGTAGTGAGGTCTGCATCAGCTTTAAAGCAGAGAGGAAAGGTCCCCACTCCTGCCATGGCTCCCAGCATGTGCTGTTATTTCAGAGCTCACACGCCTGACATTGGCAGCACAACCAGCCCTCGATGCTCGCAGTCAGATGCTCGCAGAGTTTGGGATTTCACATCAAAGCCACTGGTTTGGCCAGTGATAAAGTTTGGAACCAACCCCAAACTTCTCAGAATTTCACAGCTATTCCAGCTGGGCTCCTCTCCCTCAGAGCTGCAGGGAGCAGCACAGCGCAGCCACCACGGCGTAGCAGGACCTGGATCAGATGAACATTTGCCTTTAACTCACTCCTGAAGTCTTTTTTTACCTTCAGAAATTATTTCTGATCCTTTGGGGTGCTGACATCTCCACCCAGGAGAAAGAGCTGGGTGCCCTCAGCTCCCCACGCCGCAGATGGAGCTGGGGCTATCCTGGAGTAGGTGCCCTGGGTGCAGCTCCCAGGGATTCATCTGGGTGGGGGTTTTCTCTCAGGCAGCACAGCAAGGCAGTTACACAGAGCTGGAGGAAAGAGGAGCCACAAACACAGCTGCTCTTGGACAAACAGACTCCAGCTCAGCTCCAAATCACTGTCCTGGTGCGACCGGCGGGGTCAGCAGCCGTTCCCCTCTTACAGCAATCTCCTCTTGGAACATTTGCCTTTCTCCATGGGGCACCAAATAACCACTGCAGTGTGGTGTCTCTCAGCTTTGCATATTTGAGAGAGCTTCCTGTTCTGCTTTGAGCTATTTAATAGCATTGTTGGGCTCCTACCCAAAGAAATAAGGCCCTTTATGTTGTCTTTGGTTCAGGTTCTCTCTCTCACTCGTGTTTTTAATTCCCATAAAAACCTAACGTGTTCCTGCCAGAAGTGTAATGGCAGGGCCATGAGCGGTGGTGTTTGTAGAGGAACAACTCCATGGCCATAAAGTCTGAGAACAGCGATAGTATTTAGCACGGGGAGACAAGAGCAGTGGAAAAGTGTTCAGTGAGATTTGCTGGGGCAGTCAGGGCAGCTGGCAAGCACTGGAGTCTTCCTAACAATAGCAAAAATAACCCTAGAGGAAATAAGTGATGATGAAGCTGTTTCCAGTTGAGCTGCTCTGGTCACGCTGTCTGGAGATGCCCTCAGACCTTGAGGTGACTGTGGGTAGAATCCAGCCTGCTCCTCACTCCTGCTGGCTGCAGAATTTACTGAGATCCTGCTCAGAGCTCTTGGATCTGGGATGTTTGCTTCTCAATACCATCCATCATCAACCCAGGGGACTTCTGGGTGCCTTTTACCCTCAGATAAAGGTTCAAGAAAAGCTTTGGTTCTAGGAAATTACCCAGTGCTGCTGATCTTGATTAAAGTGAAGGATCAGAGCCCTGTGTCCCACCCTGGGTGACTTAGGGGCCTTCCCTCAGAGAAAGGTTGGCAGTTGGCAGGGAAACTGAACTACTGCAGGAAAAGTATGATGAGAGAAAAATAAATGTAGGGACCAGACACTCTAAGAAATAATTTCACTCGACAATGGTGTTAAAAAAAGGTTTTGAGTCTGTATTTGGCACTACCTGCTTTGGAAACCACCAGGAGCCACAGAGCTTCTGAGGCTGCATCTCCAGCCTCATGGCAATAGATGGGGGCTGGCCTGTGTTGTCATTCCAGAAAGCACCTCCCAAAATCCCAGTCTGTGTCAAATAGGGCATCTGAGAGCCTGGGCTGAAATCTGTGTCCAAAGCAGAGTTGGTGCAATGGCTGGAGGTGCTCTCACCAACAGCCACAGCCTTTATCTCCAGGGGTTCAGCTTTCAGCAATCCAACTTCCAGAGTTTTTACTCTCTGCAGGCATCTGGGATCCATTTCCAGGTGTAGTTTCCCCTTCTTGCAGCTGCTTTTGCTGTTTGTAAAGAGTTCAGGGCCAAATGTTTAGAGATTCTCTGTGTATATACATGTGTGTGAGTGTGTGTGGTGCAGTGTTGCCACCCTCAGTATCTGTCAGGGCACTCCAAGCACCACAGCAAACCCACACAGTGTGGCACTGGCTCCATCCCAAGGTACCAGTAGCACAACTCACTGCTAAACAGACATTTTTACAATCTATAAACACATATAAACAGTGACTATAAAATATTTTCCATAATATAGCTGTGGGAATATATGACATTTAAAGCAATTTCCTGTATCTAGATTTATTCAGTGCCATGTCTTTTTCTGTTCATAAATCCACTTCTCTCCAAGCCCTACAGAATTCTACATGAGCCTTCTGTGTATGAAAGACAGAATGAATTCGTGGGAGATTTTAAATGTAGTTTCTGGGCTAAAAACATGGCAGCACCTGGAATATCTGTGGCACTCTGGCCCCACCTGTGGCATCTCTTGATGCCACCTCTGCAATGGCACTTCTGTGACAGCACTTCTCACTTCTCAGCCTCCAACATCCACAGCATCTTTCCTTGATGGGCCTGGTGATGCCTTCAGATTTTGGCACAGCATCTGCTCAAACATGGATTGTGACCACAGTCTCCAGCAAAATGAGGTTTCAATATGATCTTTCATTAGACCAGCTTGATCCAAGCCCTGTCCAGCCTGGCCTTGGGCACTGCCAGGGATCCAGGGGCAGCCACAGCTGCTCTGGATAACTGTGCCAGGGCCTTCCCACCCCCACAAGGAAGGATTCCTTCCCAATATCCCATCCATCCCTGCCCTCTGGCAGTAGGATGCCATTCCCCTTATCCTGTCACTGCAGTTCCTTGACCAAAGCCCCTCTCCAGCTCTTTTGGAGCCCCATTAAGGCCCTGAGATGCTGCGGGTTGATTCATGGCATATCCTAGACTCGAAATTCCCATTTTCCATAAGCTATTGATCAGTGTCTGGGTAAATCTGCTCAGCCCAGGCAGTGAAATCTCGTGCCCCCTGCTCATCTCCCACCACATCTGATGTGTGTCCTGACCTTTTCCATGTGTGCTCCTGGGCCAGGTGAGCTGCAGAGTGCCAAGAGATGAGCAATATTTACTACCTGACATGCAGTGGGTGTCGCAATTCCTGGTCATAATTGTGTTTGAGAGTTATAATAGTGCAGAGAGAGTTTTACCTGGGCTCCCTTCCCGCCTCTTGTGGGTTCCAATCAGACACTGGGTGTTTTTCAAGCTGGTTTTTCTGAGTGTATAATTTTAGCGTGCACGTCAATAGAAAGGAGAACAAAAACAGAATTCACTGCGATAAAATTAAAAGGACAGAGTCGCTCCTGCCCAGCCCCACCCAGTCAGGAGACAGCCCCCCGCCTCCCACGCTGGGGGAGCATCACCTTGGGCTGTGAATCACCTGCCCCCGGTCCCCCCCGCGACCCCCGGGCTCCCTCCCTCCCTCCCTGCCTGCCTTTAAAGCTTGGCAGCAGCAGCAGCGTGTGCCCAGCACTCGGTGTCACCCCTGCTCTCACCTCTCTTGCAGTCCGGCCCTGCCAGAGGATGGCCGAGGGGGAAATCACCACCTTCACCGCGCTGACGGAAAAGTTCGACCTGCCCGCGGGCAACTACAAGAAACCCAAACTCCTGTACTGCAGCAACGGGGGACATTTCCTGCGCATCCTCCCGGACGGCACCGTGGATGGCACCAGGGACCGCAGCGACGAGCACAGTGAGCAACCCCCGGGGGCTGCTCGGGGCTCCCTGCCCTGGGATTTCATCGGGAAGGGGGGAGCTGGGGAAAACGGGGTCTGGGCCGAGGTTTGTGTGACAGCACACCTCCCCGGGGCCAAACGCGGCTGAAGCTCGCACAGAGAGCAGGGGAGGGGTGATATGTGTGCTGTCAAAGTGTAGATGTGAGGTACAGAAATGTAAACCTGCAGTATTAAATCTGGCACTGGCTTCAGCTCATGGCAGGCAGGCAGAGAGAGGGGACACGGCAGGGCTGGGGACACGGCAGGGCTGGGGACACAGCCGGCCCTGGCTGGGAGGGCTCAGGGCATCCCACACACACAGCATCACATGGAATCTGTGCTGTCTGTTGTCTTTGCGTTGTCATCCGTGTGCCACAGCAATTTGATAGGTCACCCATGCCAGGGTGTCCCCTCAGCTGTCCCCATCGCCGCAGTCAGTGACCCTGGTGGCTCCAGCCCGTGGGATACTGGGACCTCTGCTGGGAGCAGCTGCTCCTGCAAAGGACACCACTTGTCCTGCCAAGGAATCCTTGGGAATTTTATGCTTTTTGTGCTCTTGGATTACCAAAAACTCTTCAGAGGATTTTTTGAACCCACTGCCCAGGAGAGCTGGAGGTCACACAGCAAATCTCCTGCAGGGCTCCGTGGGCAGTAGGGCTGGGCTCTTCCCCTCGGCTCTTGGCAGCCACCTCTGTGTGCACCATATCCTGAACATTTACTGGAACGGGACCGGCACCTGCCAGGCTCCTATCTCGTTGGAAGGAAGGGCTGCGAGGAGCCAAGCCAGCCTTACAAAGTGCTAAGAAAAGCACTTTTATTTTCTTTAAACCACAAACAACACATGTGGCCTCTGCCCCCAAACTCAACCTTTCCTCTCGCTATTGTTTTAATGACGGGCAGTTTAGAGCCGAGTTTTAATTACAAACACTGTCTCCCCAGCACGAGGCAGTGCTGGGGGATGGATTAAGGTGAGTTCCCTGAGGCTGGATAAACAGTGTGCAGCTCCATCCTCCAGCCAGGAATAAACCCAGCACATAACCCTCAAACCCCTGGGAAAGGCTGGATGGTGACCCAAAGGATCTGCAAGAGACAGAACTGGGCTCGCAGACACACCAGGAGAGGTGGTTTGAGCTCAGGCAGTGTCTCTGCAGCATTTTCCAGAGGGTTTGCTGGCATCAGGAGAGGTCAGGATCAAGATGGCATCTCCTGGAACATGGGGAGCCACCCAGGACGTGAGCACCCACTCCTGTGCCTCAGGCTGCTGTCTCACAGCATGGATGCTGTCGCCCAGCCCAGTCCTGTTCCCTCTGGAAAAGCAAATCCATCACCTTGGAGTGGCCCTCAGGGCTGCACCTGCACGTGGGCAGTGAGTGCAGGCAGGTCCTGCATCCCAGCACGCTCCCACCTCCCTGGCTGCTGGCCTGGGGCCACATGTTTGCAAACCTCTGCCAGAAAGGAACCTCCTGTAAACCATCTCATAAACTGGGATATAGGAATACACTAATATTTACAGAGGAAACTCCTGGAAGGGCTGTGTGCCAGCAGAGCAGCCTTGATGAGATGTTGGCTGCTCTGAGCACCCGTGGCTGCCCACGGTCCTGCCCCTGCACCTGGAAAATGATGGAGCAGCTCAGCATCACTGCCTGGTGTGCAAGAGGAGCAGCCCAGACCATCACTGGCACTGTGGGATGTTGTCACCCAGCTGGGACAGCCACCTGCCAGCCCCAGGGAGGGACAAGACACAGAAACACCCACAGATCATTGGGAAGCCAGTGGGGGCAGCAGCGTTCCAGCTGCACCGGTGCTCTGCAAACTGCCCGTGCCCACGTGCATTTTGTTCCAGACAAATATGGAGAATTCTTATTCTTCTCTTAAATGGCCTCAGAAACAGGGAGGATCTCTAAGAAGAGCAGAAGGAGTCACTCTCTCTGAGCCTTTGTTATCCAGCCCCATGTCAGGATCCATTTCCCACATCCTTTACGTGGATTGCACCAAGGAATGGAAAGAAAACTTACCTGGACCCTGCAGATTCTCCAAGATGAGGCTCATGCTCATCTCTACAAAAAGTCTCCTTTTCTTGTTTTCAACCCATTACTTCATGGAAGGAAATCTCTGTAAGAGAACCTGTAAGGATTTAATGCACAAGTTCCTCCCTCTGGACCCACTGTTCTCCCTCCCTCTGTGGCCAAAAACCTCCCACTGGCAGCAGGAGTGTCCCTCACTCCCCTCTCTCAGGGACAGTTTTTAGAGGACTATCATCATTTCCATCCCATTTCCCTCTTTTCTCCCTGGACTGCTCCTTGGTCAGGTCTGCAGCACCTCAGGGCATGCAGGTGGGCTGGGGTTTTCCCAGTGCACATTCCCAGCCTAAACCAGGCATGCACAGGGGCCAAGTGTTCCTGCAAACCTGCACCCACACAATTTCCTAATTAACTATCATTTGCTGAGCAGGAAATGCCAAAAATGAAGAATGTGAACCATTAAAGCAAAGATTTTGCTGGAATGGGTGCTCCACCAGGCCAAGAGGTAACATTGCCTTTTACCTCATCTAAATAAGGATAAATAACTTAAATATAAACAGGAAGGAAGGAGCTGGAGCCGAGACATCCGTTCATACTTCATTCCAACCAACCTAAATATTGCTGTTATAAATCTTAGGGGAGAAAAGCTGCCTAGAGATGGGAAGGATCACTGGGAAGAGCTGGAATTTGCAAGTCACTGTCACTGCAGCCACAGCTTTTTCTATTTCCCCATTCTCCATCTACAACACACTGGATAAATCCAGCTGCAGCAGACAGCTGGATGGGATGCTTTGGATCAGGGGTTTGCAGTGCAGGCATCTGCAATCTGCCCATCCCTGGCTTAGCTCTCAGAACACTTCTTCATATGTCACTCCTTAAGTGTCTTGTCAAACCACATGAGAAATTTGTAAATTAGAGCCAGAATTAAAACCCCAATCTCCTGTGTCCCATTCCAGCATTATAGCCAAAAGGCTGCCCTTCCTTTGATGTAAAAGAAGGGAAAAAAATGGTCTTTGGTTCCTAAAGGATGGCTGTGGGATTCTTTGAAGAAGAGGGTATAAGGAGACACTTTTATTACACACTGTACTGTTTCCTATAAACTCCTTATAAGCCAGACTTCAGCAAAATACCCCACTAACCTTCCTGGCAGCTCTTTTTTCCTCCTTTTCCCTATTTTCCTTTCACTGTTGTTGTTTTGTTTTTTGCTCCCAGTTCAGCTGCAGCTGAGTGCAGAAAGCGTGGGGGTGGTGCACATCAGGAGCACCCAGTCGGGGCAGTACCTGGCCATGGACACCAACGGGCTCCTCTATGGCTCTGTAAGTGGGGGATCCCCTGGGATCAGACACGGACAGGGCTGGGGGGGCTGCAGAAATCTCACAGCTGAGGAATGCAAACCACAGGCAATAATCAGGCTCTGTTTGTGATTCTGGCAGCTGCACGGCCACTCTGCATCTGGCTCTATTTTGGGGGGAAATAAATAAATTACCAAATAATGCCATTTACTGCCCTGCCTCTGATAAATATTGTATTTCCTATCAGACACTTGCTAAATATTGTGTCTCATACCTGGAGAAGCAGCTGCTCTGCAGCCCCTTGGCAGCTGCCACCTGGTGTAGGTGTCCCTGCCCAAGGCAAGGGGCTGGAGCTTGATGGTCTTTAAAGTCTTTTCCAAGCCAAACCATTCTGGTTCTGTGCTCTGAGCCTGCAGCTGCCACCACACAGCTCAGGGCCAGGAGCAGCTCATGGAGCACAGGGCTGGTTGGGCACTGCCAATTAAAATTCCCAGGTCACAGACACCTTGCTACAGGAGTGCCCCAGGGGAGTAAATCAAGGCCACCCACCCCACAGTTTAAATATGAGCTTTACTGGGGTGTGGAATCTCCGAGGTGGGTCTGGATGGCATCTTAGAGGGGAGAGCTGAGCTGGGACTGTCACTTCAGGAACATCCCCATCCCCACGGCACTGGCTCACTGTCCCTGCCCCGGGCTCTCTTTCAGCAGTTACTGGGTGAGGAGTGCCTGTTCCTGGAAAGGCTGGAGGAAAACCATTACAACACCTACGTCTCCAAAATGCACGCAGACAAGAACTGGTTTGTGGGGCTGAAGAAGAACGGGAACAGCAAGCTGGGCCCGCGGACTCACTATGGCCAGAAGGCGATCCTCTTCCTGCCACTGCCCGTCTCAGCCGACTGAGGCCCGGCCCCAAAGCCCAGAGATGACCCCAAATCCCAAAACCCAGCTGCTGCTGCCTCCCTAGAGCTCATCAGAGCTCCGAGCTTTAGGTCAAGGCTTTGCCAAATCCAGCCAAAGCAGAGCCCCTTTGCTCTGCATGAAGCTTTGCAGAGATGAGGGGACGAGCCCTGACGCCTCCCAAGGTCCACGGGACTCCATCTCCCTCTGCCCTCAGCCGTGTGTGCCACGTGTGCCATGTGTGAGCCATGACCCTGAACTGTGTGCCCGTGTGTGCCATGACCCTTGGCTGTGTGCCCACGTGTGCCATGACCCTCAGCTGTGTGCCCATGAGTGTGCCATGACCCTTGGTTGTGTGCCCATGAGTGTGCCATGACCCTCAGCTGTGTGCCCATGAGTGTGCCATGACCCTGAGCTGTGTGCCCACGTGTGCCATGACCCTTGGCTGTGTGTCTGTGTGTGCCATGACCCTCGGCTGTGTGCCCACGTGTGCCATGACCCTTGGCTGTGTG
>VXBB01016572.1:302913-318541 GCA_013399915.1 Illadopsis cleaveri
GCTGTGTGCCCATGTGTGCCATGACCCTGAGCTGTGTGTGCCCACGTGTGCCATGACACTCAGCTGTGTGCCCACGTGTGCCACGATCCTCGGCTGTGTGCCTGTGTGTGCCACGAACCTCAGCCTTGTGCCCATGTGTGCCATGACACTCAGCTGTGTGTGCCTGTGTGTGCCATGACCCTCAGCCTTGTGCCCATGTGTGCCATGACCCTCAGCCTTGTGCCCCTGTGTGCCATGAGCTGCAGCTGCCAGGACCTGCCCTGAATTGTGCCCGAGGGTCACGCTGGTTCCCAGAGAAGTGCACATTTTGTGTCCCCAGGCTTTCTAAGGAAAAGCCTCCCAGGATCCTGTGTGTAAATACATTTATCCACCCAGGTGTGTAGCTTCTGACATGCCCTTGAGCAATTCCAGGTTGCACCATCAGTCCCCTCAGCCAGGGCCAGCCTGGTAAGTGCCAGCTGGGCATGTTAACTGAACTAGGCAAAGCTCCAGCCTCAGACCTTGGCCTCTCTCACAACATCAATAGTGTGTATTTCATGCTGGTACCTGCCATATGTTATTTGTATTTATTTATTAAGTAAAAACGTCTCTTCTACAGGCTGCTCATAAGTAATTCCAGGCACCTTGAGGCTGTGCTGGTGAGGATGGGGCAGTGGCAGTGACTGGTGTGAGCAAGGGGCTGCACAAGGGTGGCAGAGCATCACACCCATTCCCAGAGGAATTCCTCCCACTGCCTCCGTGTCTGGCTAAATGGGGCTCTAAAAATGGCACTGAGGCCCCTTGGTGGCTCCCAAACCCTCTGTGAAGCTGAGTTTCCCCACTGCTGGCACAAGGCACATCTCCCAAGCAGCTCAAGGGCCATTCCTGCCAGTTGAGAACATCACCAGAACACTACAGTGCCATGCTCCACCCCGAGCATCCACAGCTCCTCTGGAAAACCTGTGCCAGGGCCTCACCACCCCCACGGGGAAGAATTTCCCTCTAATATCAAATCTAAACCTACCATCCTTCATCTTAAATCATTTCCCCCCTGTCCTATCCTGCCATCAAGGACAGGGATGAGATACAAGTGCTCCCTGCTCCCAGCAAGCCGTCCCACATGGAGGGAGGAATAAAAGGCACTCTGCCTTGCATATTTCTGCAGCAGCAATTAGCCACTAATTGCTGCGCTTTACAATTGCTCTGCTAATTACTGAACTCCTGAACTTCTGCACTTGCTGGCTCCCAGACCTTCTCCCCAACACTGATAGCATCTCTGTAATCCCAGTGCTCCCAGGCAAACGGGGAGCTGCCATGGGAATGGTGGAACCACAGCTGGGAAGGAGAATGTGCCAGGCCCTTGCACCTTCCCTATGGCCCTCCAGAGCTGCTTCCCACCGGTGGGATCCACGAGGAAATGGAGGGGAAAGGGGGATTCTGCCAATCCTGCAGGTCCCAGCTGCTCCTCTGGGCCAAGAGAGGCACACAGCCACTGCCTGGCTCAGCTGCTCTGGTGGGGCCAGCACGATATTCCCATGGCAAACACAAAGCTGGGCAAGACAGGGGAATGTGGACGGCCAACAACATCCACACTCTTCTTAAACACAGTGGCCGCCTTCCCTGTGAGAGCCTGGGCTGTCACTCAAGTCAAAAAGTGAATTAATGCATGAGCAGGAGAACTGGGTTTGTAATTAAACTGGAAAGTTGGACCGTGCAGTGCTGGATTTAGCTGTGCTGTCTTGCAACACCTCATTAACCCAGGGCACTCTCTCTGTTAGGCTTCTGCTGCTCCCAAACCGCCCCCGCAGGTACAGCCTGACACCCAGCTGGGGAAAAATGTCAACACCTGGTATGAAAAATAATCCCCGGGGAAGCCGCAGTAATTGCTTCAGACAGATGGACAGGTCAGCATTGCCCGGAGAAACCATGCTCACCTCGGGGCGTTTGTCCTTAGGTGAGAGGCAAAGGAGGAGGATTATAAGACTTAATAAAATCATTACACGTGAATATCTCTCCCAGTAAGTGCGGGGAGCCCGAGTGTGCTGTCCGAGGGTTGCTGGGCAGGGCCAGGCTGCAGGACGGGAGGCACTGCGGAATAAAGAAAATAAATAAACCCAGCCCCGCAGGCTGACACGGGAATCCGTGTCCCCTCCAGGGTGCCCGGGAGGTACCGTGAAATAAAGAAAATAAATAAACTCAGCCCCGCAGGCTGACACGGGAATGCCGCGTCCCCTCCAGGGTGCCCAGGAGGTACCGTGAAATAAAGAAAATAAATAAACTCAGCCCCGCAGGCTGACACGGGAATGCCGTGTCCCCTCCGCGCGGCCCGAGAGGCACCGTGGAATAAAGAAAATAAATAAACTCGCCCCCGCAGGCTGACACGGGAATCCGTGTCCCCTCCGCGATGCCCGAGAGGCACCGTGGAATAAAGAAAATAAATAAACTCAGCCCCGCAGGCTGACATGGGAATGCCGTGTCCCCTCCGCGATGCCCGGGAGGCACCGTGGAATAAAGAAAATAAATAAACTCAGCCCCGCAGGCTGACACGGGAATGCCGTGTCCCCTCCAGGGTGCCCGGGAGGTGGCGGTGCCGAAGCGCCGGGAGCTCGGGCAGCAGCGAGGACCGGGCATCCCCCGGCGCTGCCGCTGCCAGCGGGCGGACACGGCAGCGCCAACATCTGGCTCAACATCTGGCGCACAAATGGAGCGAGAGGAGCGGGACGCGGAGGGTCCCCCTGTGCCGCTGCTGCGTGGGGCCGGGCCCGGCCGGGACCCCCGTGGGGAGCACAGCGGGCTCAGGCTCCCGGCAAAACCGCTCATCCCGCAGCGCGGCTTCTCCTTCCTCTTCCTCTCACCCCGCGGCTGCTTCGCCCATGAGACAGCGCTCGGCCCCGGCCCGAAGAGCCAAACCAACCCGAGCGACAGAGCCTGGAATAGTCTGTTATTAAAGTCTGGGAACTGATGGGAATCCAAGCAAAAGGAAAGCTTGGGTTTCTGCTGCTTTCCTGTGGTCGGCATTTTGGAAAGGCTGCCGGAGGACACACACGGATCGGGGCGGGAGCTGTGGGACACAGCGCTGGCCACCGCGAGGTCCTGCAGCATTGTCCCCTCGGAGGCTCCGGCAGAGAGCCAGGGAGCCCCGCAACCCCAGCCCGGCCCCGGGGGATGCCCATCCTGCAGTGTCCCAGCCCCAGCCCGGCCCCTGGGGATGCTCATCCCTGCAGTGTCCCAGCCCCAGCCTGGCCCCGGGGGATGCTCATCCCGCAGTGCCCCAGCCCCAGCCCGGCCCGTGGGGATGCTCATCCTGCAGTGTCCCAGCCCCAGCCTGGCCCCTGCTCATCCTGCAGTGTCCCAGCCCCAGAGTGGCCCCTGCTCATCCCTGCAGTGTCCCAGCCCCAGTCTGGTCCCTGGGGATGCTCATCCCTACAGTGTCCCCTCCTCCACACATCCTTCCCCAGCACCCTCCACTGCACCCCTGAGCTCCCTCCCCACTGCCCTGAGCTTATGCCAAACGGTTTTGGCATGTCCTGACTGAGAGAGGTTCTTGGGACAGCACATCTATTCCCCTTTGTGCCCTGACTCTGTTTTTAGAGCCCCCCAAGCTGAGGAGGGAGCTGGGGTAAAGCTCTGTCCAGAGTAGTAGAACAGTGTAAATCTGTTGGTTAAAGAGGAGTGATTTCCATGAGGAAGGTCCCGTTGGGAAGAAAGGAGGGATTTGCCAGAGCAAAGCCTGCCAAACCTCTGCCTCACAGCATCACCACGGTTCTTGCAGGTTGGGCTCTCTCTCAGCACGTGCAGCAATTTGTTCTGGCTAGTGAGGGCAGCCTGTGGCAAGTGCTAATCCCAGCTCTGGGGTCGAGCCCCTCAGGAGAGGGGAGAGGCCCCCCCTGGCAGCCCTGGCTCCTCCCGAGACACCCAGCATCCCAAAGCAGCAGCTCTGTGTAATCCCCACACAAAGAGGTGGTCACTGCTAATGGGTTTACCTGCTTCATTCTCCCTGGCCCTTCCTGGCTCTCAGGGTTTTCCCTTCCCCACTGGCTCGGTGCTACAGGAAACTCTGCTTCCCACATTAAGCAGTGTGTCTGCAGCAGGACAGGCAAATGCATTTATCCTGCTGAATCCCGAGCCGTGACACGTTTCCAGGATGTGAATCCTCTGTCACTCACATCCTTCCCTGCCCTGTTTCCGGAGCTGAGCCATGACACATTTATCAATTTATCACAGAGCATCTTCCACCCCCCTGGCTCCCAAAGCACTTCCCCTGGGACCATCTGCTGTCACCTCCAACTGCCCAGAGGAACCCTGATGCTCGTGGTGACCACCAAAACATCTCCCACCCCCCTGCCAGGGCTCATCCCTGCCCAGCACAGCCCCACATCAGAGGGTCCTGGTGGTGGCTATGTTTGGGACAAGCTCAAACACTCCCCACCACCCCAAATTTACTGTCTTCTGCAGAAATTATCCCAACATGGGTTTCTTCTTCTTGCAGGAGAGAAGGTGGGAAGGATATTCACACCCACACATGCCAAAGAGCCAACCACTGCAACGTGCCTCAATTAAAAATGGTTTCTAAGCTCAGCCTAGCAAATGTTGGCCTAATTTGGGGATCACAGCACTGCTGGGCAGGACACTGGGCAGGAAAATAATTTCCAGGCACAGCCATAAAAGTTACAACTTGATAACTCGGGCTGCAAAGGTTTATGCTCCTTAGAGAGCAAGGCCTCAAGCTCCAAACCCTGCTCTCCAAGCACAGCCCCAGCTTTCCAAAGCAAATCTAAGCACAACTCAAAGCCATCAGAATCCAATCGCTGCTCACTCAAGCACATCCCCCTTGTCACTGAGCACGGAAATTCAATATATGGGAAGAACTTGCAACAAAAAAATGAAATTCTGTTTATTTTCTTAGCAGGAGTTTGGCCTAAACCCTTCACTTTTGGAAAGAGAGTCAGTAACTCTGTCACTTCTTTTTTTACCCTCCTTTAGTTACTTTTCTAACCTAAATGAGAACCAAAAGGAAGGCTTGGGGCACTATCACAGCATCGTTGGCCAGATGTACCCTGGCCAAAAATGCGATTTCAAAATGAGACACTGCGTAATGAATTATAACTAAAACACTGTTTTACCAATTTTCCTCAGAATCTGGACAGGCTTTCCAATACAAAAAAATACATTTTTTTCTAGCCAAACAACCTGTGTAAGAAAGTTTGGGAAGGGGATCCATAAGGATGTCAGCTGTCATTGCAGATCCTTTGTGATCAAAGGAAAAGGCACAGGGACACTGCGTTGGCTTTAGCTCCACCAACACCATGAGGAAACCCTCCACCCACGCTGCTGTGCTGGGTAACTCAGCTCCTTCACACAGTCAGGCTTTAACTTTCTGTGGAGTTTACATTGTGTTAAGCCCATCTAGACAGCGAACCATTTCCTCCTGCTTAACAGCCCCGCTGTTCCTCCCCGGCCTGCCACGCCGCTAAGCCCCAGCGATTAACACTGTCTCCACCAAAGAGCTGAAAGGTCCCCACGGCTCCTAAACGCCCTCTGCTCCCCCAGCCTGCTCTGGGCTGGGGTTCTGGAATGGATCTTCCTCCCTCCTAATGCTTGGGATACATTAATTCATTCCGTGCCCATGGGATGGGTCCCGGCGTGCACGGAGCAGCCCCATGGACTGTCCCGCTCCCCCAGCCAGGAGTTGGTCCATTCTGTTCCATTCTGTTCCATTCTGTTCCATTCTGTTTCTCCAAACCCGTCAAGACCACCTCTTCTCTTTCCTCACTGAACTGCAGGCTTAGACTTAATTTTCTTTCAGTAAAATCCTTTTTCTGGTGTCCCTCGCTGCTCTCTCAGGTGCTGCCCACATTCCCCGGTCCTGCTGTCCTGCACTGCCACAGCTCCCGCCCCGCTGCTGCCCACCCCATCTCCCAGCTCACCTGCCTCTGTAACCGAGCAGAAATCACACCCCGCAGAAGAGTTAAACCAGCCTGGAGAGTTGCTTCTGCCCCACTTTGCTGGCTGAACACCGTCCAAAAGCAATTACGCAGCACAATAACCCCGGTCAGGAGGGCTGGCGTTCCGCAGGCACAGACAGCAGCAGCACCGACCACCCCGTTCTCTCCAGGATTTCCCCCCAAAGCCATTTCCATTCACAAACACAAATCGGTTTTCTTTCCCCGAGCTGCCAGCTCTGAACCCCCAGCCTGGGCTCTCCCCCTGGCAGGCTGTGCTGCCTGGCCTTGTCCCCACACAGGCCTTGTCCCCTCAGGCCACAGGGACCCCGAGGAGGCCAACACAAACTGCCAGTGGGACGCCAGGCACGACACTGACAAATCTGCAAATAAGTGTTGAAAATAAGAAGAAAAGAAGAAATGAAAGGACCCAGAGGAAGGAATCTGCTCGGGGAACAGCTCCATCTGGGCTCGGCACCAGGGCGCGCTCACCACATCACCGCTGAGGGGACGATGGGCTCTGGCCAGGACGGAGCTGCTGCCCCGGCCCCGCAGGGATTCGGCCAGTTCAAACGCTGAGCCTGCAGGGATTCTCTGCTGAAACGGGGGCCACATAGCCAGGGATTCCTGAAAAAAGAAAAGAGGTGCGTGCTTCCCTCGCTTCCCTGCCCTGGCCAGGATGGGAAGGGTCCCCAGCAGCAGGAGCTGGGGGCTGTGAGCAGCATCACCTCAGGTCTCTGTCCCACGAAGTCATCATTTCCTGCCTGGGCTTTATTTATCCCACGTGTTTATTTTCTATACAGTTTGTCCTGAAATATGGCAGTTTGGACTTTCGAGGCTTTCCTATTCACTGGGGTAAACCCCACTTGTGGGATGACAAAGAGATGGAATCAGCCAGCGCTGGCTTCTGCCAGCTGCACAGAGCCTCTGTGGGCTTTGGGGGTTTTTGTTTCTTGGTCTTTTTTTTGCTTTTATTTTTTTTCCTTTTTTTCAACTGAACTCGTTCTTTTAACGCTTCCTAGCTTAAATATTTTCAAAAGTTAGAAACAAGAAAAGAAAAAAAAGCTCTGCTGAGATCTACTTTTCCAGGTTGTCATGAAAATAAGAGAATCTCTCAGGATGCCAAGGGTGATTGCTGGGACATGCCAGTGGAACAGTAACCACAGGTCCTGTTCTGGGATGTAACAGTGCTCCCCCACCTCACCAGGACCTTAAATCTGGGCATTTTGGGACTGAGCTTCTCTATGATGATGACAGCAGGATGCTCAGCCCCAGCTGGAGCAATGCCATGACCATCCCCCAGCCCAAAGATCAAGAATGAGAATTAAAAGAAAGAAAGGAAAAAAAACCCTGTTTGAAATCAGTTTTAAGTAAACAAAAAATTGATCTCACAAGCTTCAGTAACCACAAGCATAAATTTGGGGTTGGCTGGGCTCTGTTTTCCTTGGGTTCCTCTGCATCACATATGAAGCCTATTTTAGGATGATTTGCTTGAGCGGTTCAGCACATCACCAGGGCCAACATGCACGGCACAGTCACCCAGGAGCCACTGCTGTCCCCATGGCCACGGGGAGAGGGAGAGGCAGAGCTGGTCTGGAGGGCAAACAAAGCCCCTCATCCCTTGGGCAAGCCCTGGCACGAGTTCTCCCCCTCAGCTTCTCCTGCTGCTGGCCACGTTCTCAGCTACACTGAGCCTGCTGCCTGTTTTTATCCCCAGCCTGGAAGGAGTCCCTGGATGCCTGTCCTTGCCCCAAGACAGGCAGCTGTGGCAGTTGTCACCTCCCCAAGTGCAGGGACAGAGGCACAACACAGCCAGTGATCTCTACACTCCCACAGCTCGGCTCCAGCAGAGGAAAAGCAGAGCCCTGCCCGAGTGGTGGCAGGAGAACTGCAAAGCTGCAGGGAGGAACATCTCACCACAGCCTTCTGGAGACACAAGGGCCTGGGGGAGGCTGTCCTTGGCCAGAGGCTGGGAGCTCCTGTGCTCCCAGGCAGAGGCAAGGCAGGGAACTGCTGCCAGCCTGGCCCTGGACACTCCTCTGCTTCCCAAAGCCTTCCACCCACTCCAGCAGCAGCCACTGCCTGCCCCCAGCTTCCTCAGCACCCCCAGGCTCAGAACACACTGCCATGGTCAAAAGTTACTTCTCTCCTACCTGCTGGCACAGCAGGAGCAGGCAGGAAGAGCCATTCCCTCATCCTCACAGGAGAGGAGAGGCCAGGCTTGGCTGGGGGCAGGACCCCCAAGTAAAGGGATGAGCAGAGAGAGACCCCCAGGCAATGGGGTGAGGGGGGCAGGACCCCCTGAGGGGAGCAGGACCCCCAAGTAATGGGGTAAAGGGAACAGGACCCCCAGGAAATGGGGTGAAGGGAGCAGGACCCCCAAGTAATGATGGGGTGAGGGTAGCAGGACCCCCAGGCAATGGGGGACGAGCTCAGAGCTCTGGGGTGGCTGCAGCCCGATGCAGAAGCACAAATCCAGCACAGAACAGTGCAGGCTGCTGTGAAATCAAAGTATGAATTGCTAGGGCTGACACATCCGTGCTGAGGCTGGAGGCCACACACAGGTGGAGCTTTACCTACTCTGACAAAAAGAGCAAATCAAACTCACACCTATCAAACACTGGCAGCTCATGCCCAAGTATTTTGCATTTAAAGAATGGCTGCTGCTATCTTCCAGAACTCTCTGATTAAAATCTATGTCTAACTAGAATGACTGCAGGTTGGCTGCATTTATTCATTCACTCTGAGTGAACTGTTCAGTTTTCCAGAACCCCAAGACAGAAACACTCCCCACTGAGATGAACAGGACGTGCTTTTAGTGGTTTAGCAACTGTGCATCCTGTGTGTCCTCCGTGACAGCCACGAGCCCCACCACAGCTCCCTCACACTGCTTTAAGCACATCTGCACTTTTGCAGTAATTCAATATAAATTTATATTTATATCTGGCCCAGGAGTTGGACTCAATGATCCCTGTGGGTCCCTTCCAGCACAGGATATTCCGTGATTCTGTGATATATTTGTCATACGTTCAGGAAGGCTGACTTTTCAAAGTCTTGCAGGGTTTGGAACAAGCAACCATTATAATCAGGAAAAGAGCAGTGTGAGACATCTCCCATCTTTTTATGGAATAAAAGTCCCATTTCTATCATTATAGGCATAGATCTGATATTAAACTCAATCTACCTGAATACAGGAAAAAAAAATCAGGATTCTACAAAGAAATTTCCCTACTGTTGCTGTAAGATTTTAACATTTCAGGACAGGTAGGAAAAGTATTTCTCACCTATCACAGGAAATCAACTGGAATTTCTGTGGAAAAGAGCCTGACCTGCTGAAGCATGCAAAAATCCCATGGAGACACCTCACTCACCAAAGTCAGCTCAGGTGTGAGCATCACCTTGCACAGAACCTGGGTCTCTTCCCCCCACAACAGCAACCCCCAACGCCTGTGTGATTTTTGTACATGCCTGGATGGAAAGAATAATTCCAATTATCCATTAGCTGCGATTATTTGGCATTAGTGAGGTTCTGTATTCTGCTGCTGGTGCTTAAAACCTGCCATGGTTGGCTGAGGAAGCCTGAGGATGGCCCAGGAGGTTTCTTAAGTGTGGTTTCTATCAAGATATTTAACTTTTTGAATTTTTTTTTATGCTTTTGCCGATTTTATTCAAATCTAACAGATCTTAATCTCTCTATCAGCNCTCCTACCTGCTGGCACAGCAGGAGCAGGCAGGAAGAGCCATTCCCTCATCCTCACAGGAGAGGAGAGGCCAGGCTTGGCTGGGGGCAGGACCCCCAAGTAAAGGGATGAGCAGAGAGAGACCCCCAGGCAATGGGGTGAGGGGGGCAGGACCCCCTGAGGGGAGCAGGACCCCCAAGTAATGGGGTAAAGGGAACAGGACCCCCAGGAAATGGGGTGAAGGGAGCAGGACCCCCAAGTAATGATGGGGTGAGGGTAGCAGGACCCCCAGGCAATGGGGGACGAGCTCAGAGCTCTGGGGTGGCTGCAGCCCGATGCAGAAGCACAAATCCAGCACAGAACAGTGCAGGCTGCTGTGAAATCAAAGTATGAATTGCTAGGGCTGACACATCAGTGCTGAGGCTGGAGGCCACACACAGCTGGAGCTTTACCTTCCCTGACAAAAAGAGCAAATCAAACTCACACCTATCAAACACTGGCAGCTCATGCCCAAGTATTTTGCATTTAAAGAATGGCTGCTGCTATCTTCCAGAACTCTCTGATTAAAATCTATGTCTAACTAGAATGACTGCAGGTTGGCTGCATTTATTCATTCACTCTGAGTGAACTGTTCAGTTTTCCAGAACCCCAAGACAGAAACACTCCCCACTGAGATGAACAGGACGTGCTTTTAGTGGTTTAGCAACTGTGCATCCTGTGTGTCCTCCGTGACAGCCACGAGCCCCACCACAGCTCCCTCACACTGCTTTAAGCACATCTGCATTTTTGCAGTAATTCAATATAAATTTATATTTATATCTGGTCCAGGAGTTGGACTCAATGATCCCTGTGGGTCCCTTCCAGCACAGGATATTCTGTGATTCTGTGATATATTTGTCATACGTTCAGGAAGGCTGACTTTTCAAAGTCTTGCAGGGTTTGGAACAAGCAACCATTATAATCAGGAAAAGAGCAGTGTGAGACATCTCCCATCTTTTTATGGAATAAAAGTCCCATTTCTATCATTATAGGCATAGATCTGATATTAAACTCAATCTACCTGAATACAGGGAAAAAAAATCAGGATTCTACAAAGAAATTTCCCTACTGTTGCTGTAAGATTTTAACATTTCAGGACAGGTAGGAAAAGTATTTCTCACCTATCACAGGAAATCAACTGGAATTTCTGTGGAAAAGAGCCTGACCTGCTGAAGCATGCAAAAATCCCATGGAGACACCTCACTCACCAAAGTCAGCTCAGGTGTGAGCATCACCTTGCACAGAACCTGGGTCTCTTCCCCCCACAACAGCAACCCCCAACGCCTGTGTGATTTTTGTACATGCCTGGATGGAAAGAATAATTCCAATTATCCATTAGCTGCGATTATTTGGCATTAGTGAGGTTCTGTATTCTGCTGCTGGTGCTTAAAACCTGCCATGGTTGGCTGAGGAAGCCTGAGGATGGCCCAGGAGGTTTCTTAAGTGTGGTTTCTATCAAGATATTTAACTTTTTGAATTTTTTTTTATGCTTTTGCCGATTTTATTCAAATCTAACAGATCTTAATCTCTCTATCAGCAGCATCTGCACTGCTGTGAGAGAGCAGCATCTCCGTGGAGAGATGTGAGGGGGCACAAGGGACAAAGCCCTGTCCCCAGGGCTTGTCCTCCCTGGTCACAGCAGCCTGCAATGTCCTAGTCCAGAGCACAGGAGCTTTAACCACCTGCTGCCAGCGGGAAATGACAATGACAGGGAGAAAAGGTGGATTTTATTGTGTCTGGAGAACTGCAGCTCTGTGAAGCTGAAGTATTTAAATAGACAAGAATCTTTTGTCCAGGAAACTGAGCACTAATAATAACATTTCCTCCCGCAAAGAAGGCTTCTTCCCAGCTGCTTTCCACGGTCTCTGCCTCCTCCTGTTCTCTGGCACTGTCCCAGACCTGTCACCCCCCTTTCCCCTCTCAGGCTACACAACACCCCACGGTTTTCCAGGCTGCCTTCACTCCACGCCCCAGCTTTCCCTCCTCCACCAAACATCCGGATTTTCTATTTGATTCCCTGCTCTGTTTTCTCCTCCAGGCTGCCTTGGCAAGCACACACCAGAAAGAGGAAGCCTCTCCTCTGGTTCTGGTGCCCAGGGCCCCATCCTTACTGGGAGAGCCTGGCCCTGCTCATACACACATCCCCCTCAGAGGGCACAGGACACCAGCACAGAGTCACCACCAGCACCTTTTCCCAAATGCCCACAGCTTGTCAAAGCTATGGGGGAACTTTAAGAAGGATGAAAGAGGGCACAGCCCAACATTCCATCTGCTCATCAACTTTCCAAACCCTGGCCAGAGCATGGAGGTGCTCCAGCTCTCCAACCAGCTACAAATTATTGAATTATTCACTCATTTCCTATGGGCACACTTCCCAAGTCAGCCCTAAAGAAAATCCACCCCAGGACACCAGTCCTGTGTGTGGGTGTTGGGATCCACTGCTGTGGCAGCAGAAAGATACTTGGAGTAGCTGGGTAAGGGAAGGCAAGGGAATTTCCTGGAGCAAAGACCAAGCCCTGATTTGTTCTTGCCAGCACAGAACAATGTGCTGGAGGAGCCAGCAGCCATCCTCTGCAGCAGCAGAGCTGTGGTTCCCATCCTCTCCTCTGGAATAACATCCCTGTCCCCATGGCTGATGGGTTGAACACCAGTGGTCCCAGGAGCTGAGGGCTGAGGGTCTTGCAGCCTTGCAGCCTCCTGCTGGGACAAAACAACCTGGAGAAAAGATTGAGTGGTCAGAAAGGAGATCTTCTGGAAATCAAGTCTTACCTGGAGGAAATGTAGGGCTGAGGGAGCTGTGTCTGGGCTAGAAATGAGGGGCTGGAGCAGGGGGTTGTGGCTGCTCAGAGATCTCAGCTCAAATCCTTCAATATCCTGCTGCTGGGGGACCAGAGAGTCTCAGCAGAACCATGGCTTTACAAGGTGACAAATCTGAAAACCAAAGTGCTGGGTAACAGGAGGAATAGAAAGAAATGAACGAAAATAAAGGGGTTTAATGAAAACACATCTTGTTTCCATCTTATAGAAGGGGAAGAGGCAGAAAAATTCTTATCCATAGCTCAACATATTTATTAGAATTAAGAACAGAAAATTCACAGGTAGAGAAATTATCATTCAATTGCAACTGAAGTGTCCTGACAGTGTTGGTGCAAAATCTTCGTTGGTTCTAGAAAAATAAATTGGATTTAATGTTGGTTGGATCTCTTGAGTTCAACAGGAATACAATCCTACCCTGCACCCTCAAGCCAGCCTCAGAGTAGAGGATGGGTGTAGAGTCAGGAAAGATGCAAGATATTAACAAAAATATTGAAATTAGGGTCCAGGTTTCCATACACAAAACGCAAAAGAAACTGGATCCCAGGTGGCAGTTTTTAATTAAATACCAGCCTGGAATATTATAACAATCCAGGAAGTAACATGTAATTATACATCTACAAAGCTGATGACTCAAATTATTCTATTGGTTTGAAATACAGTTTGTCCAAATGCATTTTCCATATGTAATAAACTTGTTAGCTTAATAAATATGTGGAGACAACATTGAAATCTGTGTCTGATTTTAGAAACAAGTGGCTAAATCCCTGAACCATTCATCTGCATGAGAAAAGTGAAACAAAGGCTTCACTCCTTTTATTTTATTTTTACAGAAGTAATGATTTAGAAAATGTACATTATCATTAACACTGTAATCACCATTCCGAGTCTGTAATTCCACAAGGGGAGCCTGCACTGCACATAAACTAAATCTGCTGGGGGCTGTTGAAGCTTAAGTTCCTTAAGAATTATTTTTAAGTTCCTCTCGAATTATTTTTAAGTTCCTCTCCATCAGGGATGTTATAAGTAATGAGAGCAGCTGCAATTGTGGCTTTTTAGAAAGTGTTCTCCCAGCTTTTTCTAGAAAAGCTGATTTAAAGGTCGTGATGCTGAGCCTGTGGTGCCTGGGCTGGATGGTATAAAGGAACTGCATTTTAGCTGGCATCTGGCTGAGCTTATATTTTCATTTGTAAGAATTGAAAAATTCTTGGAAGAACTCCACAGCCTACAAAAAAAAAAAGGTTCTTCTTGAAAACTAGTTACAAGCTAATGATAATTCCACTTTGGGCAGGAAGGAAGGGTTTAGTCTGGATGTCCCTGGGTGAGTGGGGAGGATGTTAAACCACAGCCCTGCTCAGGTCCCACTCCCAGCTCAGGCTCTGCTCAACAGGGCAAAACCTCCCATTTCCAGGAGATTCATTAAACATCTTCCACAGAACCAAATGACTTTTATAGGCACTAAGTAATTCTGGATATGGGAAAACTTTCTGAATGGAGGAGCTGGTGAGGTGCTGCTCTGCTCTCCAGCTTTGCCTGGCTCTCATGAACTCTTTATTTCTGTAGGGTGCCTAAATCCTGGACTTGGGATCTGTCCAGCTCTGCTCGCCCTCAAACCAGGATACCTGAGGGATCACCCCCTTGGAAGAGGGGAGTGAAAATGAGATAGATGTGTGCTGCTCATTCCTTTGCCAACGGCCCACAGAAGCTGGGATGTGCATATCAAAAACCCCGACTGTCCCTTGTCCCCTGCAGCGCCCCGGAGCTGCACCACATCCCGGACTCATAAATGTTTCATTGCACTTCTGGAAAACAGGCACTGCTTTTGAGCAGTCTATGAAACAATATTGCAAACAGCTCAGCTATTCTCCCCTCTGGCCTGGGCAGAGCCAAGAACAATGTGAATTCAGGGATGAAATCCCTCTGCCTTGGGCATCCCGATCCAGGGATGCTCAGCGTTGCCTTCCCACTGCACCAGGGAGAGGTGACGGGGCTGGATGGAGAAACATGGCACAAAATGAGGCAGGCAAGAGAGAGGGTTTAAAGTGAGCAAGCCCACAGTTGACAGGGATTGCAGGATTTAAGCTGGAGCCAGTGAACACCCTGGGCTGGATGTGCCTGCCTGAAAAACAAACAAAAAAAAAATCCAATAAAATGGGCAGATGGTCCTGGAGATGTGGGGGGAAAGGGGGCTGGAAACAAGGAAACCAGATATTAAAAAATGTAAATGAGAGGGAAATTATAAAAAGCATAAAGCTCCTGTCCCTGAGGGAACAGCTGTGTATGCTAATCCCTCCTGGGCTGCTCCTTTTGGATCTCCCTTCCTTCCTTCCTCCGTCCCTCTCTAATAGCTCCCTTGTTCCTGCTGGACAAAACCGGCCCTTTGTGGCTGCTCTCAGAACAACATTAAAAACAGGAATAGGGAAATTGTAAACAGGAGGCTTTTGGCCTACAGGCCAAGGCACACACCGGCCTCTGAGGTCTACTTCATGCTAAGCAAAGAAACAGATCTTTGTTGCTAAAGGGATTAGGGCTGCGGGATTTCGGAGGCTGGGCAGAGGCATTCAGCTGGCCTGAAGTGGGGGCTTTGTAAAGAGATACCTCCATTATGGCCCCGCCAGCGGAAACGGCTCCCGCTCTTTATGCACCGGCGTAATGCGATATTGTTGGGGGCTGAAGGGCTCTCCTGAACCGGCCCTATCTGCTCAATGGCAAATTCTTTCCTGCTAAATAGATGGGGGGTAATTACCTTTGCTGGGGGGGCAGGGAAACTGCCCATCTTTAACCCTTAGGTGCTTTAATAGGAGCCGCCACAGCCAGAGCCTGCGGTTGCGATGGGCTTCCAGATGAGCTTCTACCACCCTGAGTTCTAGCTCAAATTATCTCAAATGTCTATCTCAAATGTGAGTTCTATCTCAAATTTGATATCTCCAAATTTCACCAGGCACGTGCCATAAAATAACCACCACCTGCATTATTCCAAGGCTCCCTCAGCCCACCTTTGCTCTCGGGGTGCCAATAACCCACACCACAAACCCCAGCACAGCCCTCGAGCAGAACCATCCAGAGCACCACATCTTCCCACTGCCCAGGGTCAGTGCCCTGCATGGGGCTTGTGGTTGGGCTTTTGGCTGGGGGTGGCCTTTTCCTCTTTCTTTTTTTTTTTTTTTTTTTAAT
>VXBB01016572.1:318723-333980 GCA_013399915.1 Illadopsis cleaveri
AATAATCAACCAACTCCTTCCTGCTGAACAATAACCTACATTCACGTTTGCATTAAGATTATCCCTCAGTTGCACACAGCCCACACCACCTCTATGTAAGTATTATGGATTTTTCCATGGTTGACTCCTAATTAAATTCCCCAGCTGAGCTCAAGAGCCATGGGCAGATAGGCACGCTCACAAACAGCATGGTACTGCCAGCCCCTGTGCTCCCAGTGGGAATCTCTCCTGGAAAAGAGAGCAGGGAACACTGAGCCTGCCACAGCTGAGCCATCTCCACGGGCACAAATGTGTTGTCTTCATGTCTGTAGGGTGTGGGGCAGCCAGGCACAGGTGCTCACATTTCTCTTAGTGGTAACTAAGAATTGCTCCTTCTTTTCCCCCAAAACTGAGAGCGTTTGCAACTGGAAGGTGGCTCTGTTCTAGAAAAAGAATAGAAATTCCATGCAGAATTTAGAAAGGAGAATAAATATGAAATAATTTGCCTTGGGGGCTGTTGGACGTGATATTCTGCTCAGGCTGTACCAGTGTTGCCATTGACCTGCTGCTGACTGTCACCTCTGCCACCACCCCTCTGCCACCCACCCTTCTCCAGTGCCACCAGGGCATCCTGTGGGGAGAGGGAAGGGAAGAGCTGGGTTTGATGACACCATTCTAAGCCAGTCCAATTTTCAATGCCACCAACTGCTCATATTGGAATAAAGCTCCTTAAAACCCATTAATTTGAGGTTTACAGGTCGGCCTGATAACAGAAGCCAACTAGTGTGCAATTCATTTTTTTTTTTTTCAGGCACTGCCTAAATTTCAGTTTTCTCCTTTTTGGCTCTAGTTTCAAACTCTCTTCCCAGGAAAATGTTTGTAAAAATAATTTGCTATAATTAGAAAAACATTTCATTGGAAATTCATTACTGGAAGCCTGTCCTGCCAGTGGGAGCAAGGCAGGCTCCAGGACACCTCTTTTGGTGACATGTTCCTGCTGAACTGACAACCCAAGGAACGCCCATGTTTGTGTTACAAGAGCTGGGCTTTGAGTTCCAGCTCACAGAATCAGAGGATTATGTGTGGTTTGCTACACCTATTAAAAAGATCTGTTGATCCCAGTCCCTGTGCCTGGTGAGAGTCCTGACTCCCAACGAGAATGAGAATAACAAGAGCAGGGTATCTGTTATTTTGAGGGTATTTCGTGCAATACCCGCTCAGGTGTGGCAGTGCCACTGAGAGCTGGGGCTGTGCCTGTTTCTAGAACTCAGTATTTGGCCTCAGAAACACAGACACAGCCTCTGCATCCTGCCTTGGGTAACCCGGGAGCCCCCAGGAGAAGGGGGAACATCAGGGCAAGGACCAAGTGAAATTGGAAGGTGTCACTAAGCCCAGTCAGTGCCTGAGTTTTAGGTGTGCCAGTGCTCTGGGTGAGGAGCTTTGTTACCCCTGCTCCCCCTGGGATCAGCACAAAGGCTTCCCATGACTGGAAACCAGAACTCCAGCCAGGGATGAGCGTTCCCTTGGCCATTCCTCTCTCCACCCCTTTGCTCCATTGCTGAGCCCTTCAGATCCAGCATCCCACCCACGCTGCTGCAGCACAAACCCCTCTGCTCTCCCCAGCCCAGAGCTGCACTCCCAGCAAGGAAAAGCACAGCCTGCTCGTGTTGGTTAGAAAGGGTGATGGCACAAAAAGGCAACCACTGATCACAGCCCTCTAATCTGGGACTCTGAGCTTTGAATATCCCTGCAGGTCTTTGGAAAGTCTGGGACTTTCCAAGCAGAGAGAGAAGGCTGGGGGCTGAGGGATGGTAACTCTCTGACCAATTACAAAGTAATTAGAAGACCCACCAAGAAAGCTCTGCATGTGGACTTTAATTATTACACCACAGTCCTGCCAGAAAAACACAAAAGAGGATCTTGGGCAGCTCGGAGGATGCATATGGCTTGTGTAGGTGGAGAGACCTAAGAGACTGTTACTTTGGGTAGGAAGTGGATTTTCCCTCTCCTATAATCTTGTTAAATTACTCTGGTTTTAAATCAATGATTTATATCTCCCTCTTCAAATCCAGAGGGGGAAAAAAAAACCCCAAACCCTCTCTAAACAGCCAGTGTGTGACAAGCAATACATTTTCACTTTCATTTACCCTCACACTGCAAAGTTCACTCAGCGAACCAGAAGTGTTAAAGGAAAATACTGGGAAGGACTGGTTAAAAAGAAAACCTTGGCTAAAGTGAGATGGAAAACAGATTTCCCGGGTTAGGTAAGTATCAGAAAATAATACATAATGTTAGACATCCGAAAAGGGAAGTAGGAAAATATTTAGGAATGTGCATAACCATTTGCAGCCTAAGAAAAGCACAAAAACCCAGTTGCATTAGGGAAGGACACTGCAAAAAGTGCCAGAAGGTGCCAGGCTCTGGGATCTTGCTGGGAAATGGCCATATCCTGTGCCCAGCACTGGTTTTCTGGGAGTGCCTGTGTGTAGCTGGCTGAGGATTCCCAAACAGATTCTCATTTGCCCTTCGGGTTTCAGGGAGCCTCCCTCCCTCCTCAACCAGTTTGCATCTGTGTAGGTCCTGCAGCTTCCAGGGGGAATCATCTCTTAGCAACACTCACAAAAATAAAATAAAGTAAGACCCAGCACAGACCTGGAACTGAGGCCGCACTGCAGCCCACCTGCAATGGGGAGTGCACCAGCTCTATCCAATTAACATCTCCTCGACCTTCCAGCTTTGTGAGACCCCACTGTGCTGCCATGGAGCACCAAGCCTTGGTTATTTGAAAGCCAACCATGTCCTGGGCTGCACTAAAAGAAGGGTGGGCACAGGTTGAGGGAGGTAATTCCTCCCTCTGCTGCTCTCCAGTGAGGGCCCTGTGGAGCACTGTGTCCATCTCTGGGGCCCCCAGCACGGGAAGGACCTGGACCTGCTGGAGTGGGTCCAGAGGAGGCCACAGAGATGCTCCAAGGGCTCCAAGAGCAAACAGCTCTGTCCTACAGCCCAAAGGCCACGTGTGGGGCGTCAGCAGTGGTGACAGTGGCAGGAACTTCGTGTCCCAGAGCCAGGAGGAAGCACTGACATCACCCATGGATGCCTTCAGCCCTGCTGAGTCACTGCTCTTCCCCCCAGCAGCAACAACATCCCAGGCCCAGGAGCATTCCCAGCCCTGGCCCTGCCGCTGCATCCGGGGCTGAGCAAGAGGGGAACTCAAAAAAAGCCCTCTGCTATTTCTGGGTGAGGTGGATGGAAATCACCAGGCTCCCAGTTCCCATGGGAAGTCATGAATAACCTCCTGGACACTGCCACATCCTTTAACAGCAGTGCTATTATGGGATGCTGAGTGAGCAGCCGTGGGGCTGGTGAGCCCCTGGGGCCCCTTCCCCACCAGGCAGTGCCAGCCCCGTGCCCCAGCCCTGGCACAGCACAGGAGGGGACTCCCTGTGCCTGTCCCCACTGCCCACAGCCTGTTTGCAAAGGAAATCCCCCCACGTGGCCTGGAGCACCGTGAGGGAAATAAAGCCATCTGTTCATTGAGGCAGGCCAGCTTCAAACCAATTAATGTGAAGTATTAAAGGGTCTCTCCTCCAGGCAAATCCCCTCTTGTAAACAAACCTTACAGGGCCCAGCCCCAGTCTCCAAGGCAAGTTCCAATCTGATTAGTTACTCCACATGCCTTAAATTCCCCCCTTACAGTTACCAGGGAATAAAACTACCTTTTTGTGGAGATATATTAAACACGTACTGAATTTCACCTTGAGGTGTCCTTTGCAGTGATAATTAGTGAAGCTGGGACCTCTCTGAGTGAAAAACAAGCAATTTAATTTGTTTTTTGGTAGTGGTTGTCCTCCAGACCACCACCCACACAGCATAGCACAGCACTAGACCTCCACCACAGTCCAGCACACACTGAGGTTTATCTCCCATATTTGCACTACTCCAGACTATTTTGGGTGCCTGCCTAAAGCAGAGCACAGAGTGCAAGGTGTGTAGTTCAGTATATTAAAAACAGGAGGATGAATTAATGAGAAGGGAGTTCAGCAGCAGTTTTGTGCCACTCTCTGAGCAGCAGTCCTGGAGGAAAGCACTTGGTGCAGGTGAGTTCACCTGGGCAGGACAAGGACTGAGAATTCCTGCAGGAACACACACTATGGATTCTAGAAAAGCAGGGGGACGAGAAAACAGTCCCCCTGTGGAGGAAATGCATTTGTTAACTGGTGGTTTAAACATGGGAGCACCAAAGTGGAGCCACGGGCTGCTCCTTCACAGCTCAAGGAACCCCAAGGAAACTCCACAGCTCCTCTGAGCCTGAGCCTTCCCTCCCTCCCTTCACCAGTACCCACTTTCTTTTCTCAGATAATTGATTTGTCTTCTCAGTCTTTCCATTTGAAGACACAAGTCTGAAAGGTCCCCAAATTGTAACACAACCTGGGAAAAGCATAATGTGCATCCCAGTCCTTTCCAGCTTCATCCCTGCCCCACTCAGCTCCCCACAGCAGGGATGTGGTTGCAGCTCACCTCAGTCCAGCATTATAAAGGGTTTGATCCTGAGTTGAAACCAGCCTGATCTCATTCCCTTGCTTTGTACATATTTTTTTTCTATTCTGTTTAAGAACAGACAGGAAACTGTTAAAATTATGAGACCCAACTGAATATTAAGCATTTTATACCTCACTGATTTGCATTTCTTCCCTCTAAAGCAGAATCTGTAGATGTTACCTGAGATGTTCACACACAGGCTTTGCTTCTCTTGTCTTGCTTCAAGTCAGATCCTGCAGTCTTCCCTCAAGAGAAGTCCCTTTCCCCCAGCAGTAATGGGAATTTCCCAAACATGGATAAAATGGTAGTCCTGCAGTAGAAGACAGTAAAAGAAAAGCAAGATGCATTTCCTGAAAGCAAAAAAGGGTTTTCATTGAAGGTGAGCTCTGATGTCAGCCCCAGGACTTCCAGGCAATTCAGAACAAACATCTCCCCCTTGGCCTGAAGGACCAGAATGGCAAGTTTTGGTCTTGCAAAAAAATGAATGGAAAAGTGAAATTGTGGGTTCCCTGTGTCTGTGTGTGGGACTGAAGCTACCCAGAGCTGCTGAGCTGCCCTGGAACCAGTGCAGGTAAACAGGAAATGTGATGGCCTGGGAAGAGTCAGTGCCGGGAACACTTGTGATTTTGGCATTGAAAGTGTTACAGAAAACTTGCCATAAAGTTCCTCTGAGGCTTTAATTTCCCTCCCCCCCAATCTTCCTTTGATTTTGATCCCCTCCTTTTCCTCGTGTCCTTTGAACTCTTAAAAAGGCACTTTGAAGAGATGTCATAAAGTGGGGGCTTTATTCAGGATCTCCTCTTTGATGCTCCTGCTCTGTGTGTGAAGGGCGGCCCCGCAGGATGTGGAGCCAGAGGAGCTGAAAGCCGAGACAGAAAGGAAGGGGCACAAAAGTAAAAGTGTGGATGTGGCGTTTGGGGACAGCTCACGGGCACAGGCACAGCCCCGTGGTGGATTCTGGGTTCCAGGGGCCTGGTGTGGTCACACCCAACCTGCTCCTCCAAGGGGGAAGTGATGGGGATGAAGGGCTGGGAATCCTTCATCCCAAAGCCACCCTGATCTCACCACAAGGTTACAGCTGTCTGACAATGCCCCCATGCCTGTGTGACATCCCTGTGGGAAGAGCTCTGCCTGTGGCACTTGGAGCATCTCTGGCACCCAACCCCAGGGCTCAGCTCAGCCCAGTGGCTCCAGGAGTTGGTGCTGGCCTCACCCTGCAGAGCCCTTCCCACCTCCAGCTGCCCCAGCCATGAAAGGTCCTGCTGTCCAACACACAAACCAGTATTAAATCATCAAAAATGTAAATAATCCTATTAAATAATAACAAATTTAAATAACCCTGTGCACAGAAACTACCAAGAGCAGGCCTTCAGCTTCCAAGCCCATCCCATGGGAAGCTGATAGCACTGCCCAGGCAGAAGGAAGCAGGTGCAGAGCTCACCACCAGCACCAGCTCCTCAGACCCAGAGAAAAGTGCACACTCCAAACACCCTCTCCACGCTGGAGTACCTAGAAAGCTCAGAACCACAGGATCATTAAGGCTGGAAAAGCCCTCTAAGATCATCCAGTCCAACCTTGCTGCAGCCCAGGCTTAGGCTGGGTGACTTTTCCCCTGCTGAGCTCCTCTGAATTGCGATGGGACATTTCCACAGTGCAGCTGTTTGTGCAGCACAGGCCCCGTGGCACGAGGCCACTGCTTGGAGCCTCTCAACTTTGTTTAACCTTTGCATAGGGAATTGCATTAACTCATCCAAGGGAACCTCTCAGCTAGGGAGAAACAGATGTTCAGGCATTAGATAAGCTACAGGCAAGTCCATGGTGTTTATCAGCAGGGACATGGGGTTGAGTTTGGGTTTGTTATTTTTAATGGGTGACCAGTGGTACAAATCATTCCGAAATAAGTGAAAATTATCCTGAAAACTGCTTGAAGGGCTTCTGAAAGGATTTTTTCCTCAGTTGCTCCTTCTTACCTGCAATATCAATTTGTATTTTTTTTTTTTTTTTAGAATTACAGCCAAGTATCTGCTTCCAAGACTGAATGCAGATGCAGCTGGAACAGGAAATTTTAACTTGCTTCCAACCTGGGAATTTTGCACTTTAAGCTTGAGATAAGGAGGGAACTTGGTTTTAAAGACACATGTCCCCTAACAAAAGACAATTGTACTTCCAGAGGGGCCACCCCACAGCCCTCCTGAGAATCAAGTACTGCAGAACATGGCAAAATCTAGAGAGATAAGAAATCCTAGTGTACATTTATTAAATTATTCTGACTTAACACACTCCTAGAATCATAGAAACACAGAAAGGTTTGGCGTGGGGGAGACCTTAAAGCTCATCTATTCTACCCCCTGCCATGGACAGGGACACCTTCCACTGGCCCAGGTTATTCCAGTCTGGCCTGGGACACTGCCAGGGATGGGACAGCCACAGCTTCTTTGGGCACCCTGTGCCACCCAGGCAAAGCCACAGCTGCAGTGGCATTGCCCAGAAATTCTTGCAGAGGGCAAGGGAGACCTGACAAAGCAACCATGGCTTTTCTTGGTGCAGCCAAGGAGCCTTGGGAAGAACCACGGCAGCCTGGCTCCTCCTGCAGCTGCTCCCTTCACACAACCAGCACTGAGGAAAGCAAGCAAAGAGAAAAAAATGAGGTAGTGAATGAAAAATTAGTATTTTGTTATGGGCATTTTGTGTTGCTGACCTGTGGCAGATTTTTTAAAGGCATAATCAAACATCTAAAGCTGCAAATATAAAAGCTGGCACTAGGGAGAAACCCAGCACCCAGCTACCCAAACATCACCTAAACTCAGGGCCTGAATTGCCATCTCCTTAAGCCCTGCTCTCCCACTCACATGGGCATCTCCCCAAGGGCCTTCCCCAAGAGGAGGGCAGGGAGCAGAGAGCTGCCCTGCCACGGCCAAACCCACTCTGCAGCAAAGTAGGTCAAACTGAAACACTGCTCTCAGCTGAAGGTCACCACTGTCTCCCCAGCCTGCTCTGGGCAAGTTAAGTGTATTTACATTGAGGAGATGTGGAGAGGTTTTGGAGCTGGAAGTGGTTAGAGGAAAAACAGGCTGTTAAGGAGAGCAGGAGCATGAGCCTGCATCCGAAATGGTGAATGCTGAGGGAGGAAAGAATGAAAAATCCCAAATAGCAGACATTTCCCTCAAAGGGCAGGAGTGTTAGAACTGCCTTCCCCACTCCTGGGCAAGCACTGGGAGGTGTTCCTGTACAAACTACAGCACTGACGAGAGGTCTTGGGTAACATTTGCAGAGGGCTTTGACATGGAAAGTCCAAATTTCCCTTTACGGAGGCAAAGTCTGACAAAAGCATAACGGAAAGAGGCTTCTGACGGACAAAAATTGACTCCCTGGCACACGCACAAGCCCACGCAAACTTTCCAGCCTGCCCTCCAAGTGTGAGCACTGGCGTTTCCATTAAGTGCCTGAAAGCTCAGAAAGCTTCTGGAGAAAAAGTAAACTCATGATTAGACTGAGCACGACTTCTTTCCTTGGGTTTCTGCAGAATTTTTACAAGTGGTTTTGCAACAGGAGCAGGGATTACCCGGGTACATTTGTGGGTGTCTCTTCTGGCTGCCCTGCAAGAGGAGCACAGATTTAGCCATTTTAGGGTATTTGAAATCATTACTAGGGACATCTGTCAGAGGAGACTTCATATAGAAATAAAATCATGGAAGAAATCACAGAATTATTCAGGTTGAAAAGCCCTCTAAGATCATTGAGTCCAACCATTCCCCAGCACTGCCAATGCCACCTCCAACCCATGTCCCCTAGTGCCACATTCATACAGCTGTTAAATCCCTCTGGGAATGGGGACTCCACTCTTCTTTCAGGGAAGAAATCTTCCCCAATATCCAACCTAAACCTCCCCTGGTGCAGCTTGAGGCCTTTTCTTTTTGTCCTGTCACCTGCTCTCGGGAGAGGAGACCCAACCCCCACCTGGCTACAACCTCCTACACAAACTAGGTTAGAAAGAGCCCTGGATCTGAAGCCACACTGTACTTTGGGAAAGCCCAAACCTAAAGCAGGCTGCCTCCTCTGCCCTGGTCACCCCAGCATGATCCCACCACCCAGAGGGACTCCTGGAAGCCTCAGCCAGGGGACACACATTGACGTGGAGGTTGCATCACGGGCATCATTCACACGATGTACAGACCATCTCCTCTGCCCCTGCGAAAGCACTGCCTGCACAGGAGTTATGTTAGAAGGCTAATTAATGTATTTTGGCTGTCTCCTAATGAAGCTCAGCAGCTGGAAGCAGGCACGGTGCCAGCGCCACGTGACTGCTCCGCTCCGACTGGACTCGGTTCAGGAATCTCTTTGCTGAAGTATCCAGTTGTCCTGCACGGCTCCTTTTCCCCCCCAAACTGAACTAATCAATGTCTGGCTGCGAGTGATCATGGAGGGAGAGGGAGAAACGTGCCTGGAAAAGCTGTTGTGCATCACCCAGTGTACCCCAGCCCCGCTCCCATGCAGCCACGCACAGGATTCCACTGCTCCGTTTGCCTTCCCGCGAGCAGAACGGCTGGAGGCGGATGAGTGCCTGCCATGGAGAGCAGTTTTGAGTGAGGTTATTGCATTCTTGACTTAAGCCCATTTTTCTGGTTTCCATGCAAACGTCAATGAATTTTAAAAGGGAGCATTCAGCCCAGACCTTCCGATTCAGAGGAAATACAGTATCTCTCTATATGGGGATTATTCTCCTGCTTGGCAGAGGGGGAATCCATTGGATTTCTTCTCTCACCATCTCAACCCCTGACTGTCCCACACATCCCAGTCACCTCCACTGGTTGCTGCACCATTCCCATGACTCCAGGCAGGAATACTCACTCTAAAAGCACAGGACCATAAATGCTTGCACCCCATACATGAACACCCACACTCGCACAGGTGTGTGCTGGCACCGAGGACGGCAGGAATGTAAATATGTTTTACTCCTAATTATGGAAAGCACTTTGGCAGGAGGCAGCCGGGGACACAAAGAGCCACTATTGAGGTTCCTCAGGCTGTGGCCCCCATTCAGCACACAATTGACAATATTTAGACAGCATGGGCTGGTTCCTTCCTTTGCAAGGTAACTTCCTCGTCTGGCAGCCCCGGGCGGGCTGTAAATGACCTTGTGTTTGAGGACAGTGTCAAATCAAATAAGTGGTCAAAGGCGAGCGGCGCCTGCTCGCTGCTGCTCCTCCAGCACCATTCCCTGCTCCCTCCTCTCCACCCACAGCCCCTGGGCTTGGACAGAGCTGGAAGGTCTGGCAAGAGATGGTCCCGTGCTGCCCAGCAGGGAGGCAGCAGCCAGGGAGCACTGGGCAATCCCACTGCACAAAGCAGGCACAGAAAACTATGACATGCAATAAAGACTTACTTATTAATCCCAAAAGAATCTCATTTGGGGTTTTGTCTCTCTCATCTCTCCTCTCCCATTTTCAGCCTTCCCCAGGCAAACTCTCCCTTCTAAGATGCTCAAAGGTTTGCTGGTCTCTCACTGGGCAGCTTGGCTCCCAACCCCTCCTCGCTGTCCGTGCCCTGTTGCAGTCTGGCTCCCAGAACACACAGGGCCAGACCACAAAGCACATTGACTTCTGCAAGTCTGGCTCTAAAACCAAATAAAAAGCTTTTCATTGACACTCAAGGTTAGGTGCAGCAAGTCAAAAGCCTTATTTTCATGTTTTACAGCGCTCCCACCTGAATAAATTCATTTTAAGTGCCACTTTTCCATTTGTGGATTATGAAAGGTTGGGAGGTCTGGATGCCATCACCAGGGCCCAAAAGGTAATATATTACCCACTGCAGGAGCCTGCCAGTGCTGCTATATCCCACAGCCATGGGCACTGCAGAGCCTTGCCAAGCACTGCCCCTGGTGACTCCAAGCATCACCAGACTCTGCCATGTGGACACACAGACAGACAAACAGATGGACAGCAGCAGGTCTGTTCCTTGCAGAGAGGGACAGGCACATGGCCATAAAGCAATGGTGGGACTTGAATGTGACATGGCTCAGTGGAAAAAAAAAAAATCCCTAATATAAAATATTTCCTAATCCACCCACCTTCCTGCTCCCATTTGGAGCAGAACGGCTCCATTGTGCTCTGGGGTTTGCACAAGGCAGAGCCTGCACAGAGAAAGGAGGGGCTGCACATCCCTCAGCATGAACACACCCCCAAACCCAACTGGGGCTCTTGCAAACACCCAGTTTGGATCCAAGGGTAGCCCATTTCCAGCCATAATGCACAGCATCACCTTAAATTACAAATCACAAGTAGCTGTGGGTGTAAGTGCAAGTGCCTGAGGCAGATTTGGCACACCAACAGCTACAGGAGAAATCTGAAGAAATAAAGTGTCGTGGGATTGTTGGCTTTGCATATATTTAATTTTCCAGCCATTTTTAATCATGTGGAAGCACAGCTCAGGGGTGTTGGAGCATCACTGCTGCCAGCCCAGAGGACAGAGGGGCTCTGTCTGCCCAGCCATAAGATTGGAAGCTCTGTCCACAGTGGGAACGTGCACCATCCTATCAAACTCACAGAACATCAGCAAGCTCAGCATCTTCCAGGAAGGAGGCTCACCAGGTTTAGAATCAGACCACAGCCAGGAGGTGCTCCCTGTTTTCTCCCACTCAGCACACAGAAGGTTTTCCACAGCCTTTGATGGCTCTCGAGCAAACCAGGGAAGGTTTGAGTTTATTCCACTCGCCCAAGGAAACTCCTCTGACAAACCAAACAGGCCTTTGGCCGAGGAGCTGCAGCACCATATGGCTCCTCACTCCTCACACACACAGCCCTCCACAGTAATGCAGGGACAGAAGCACTAGGTGGCAAAAAAAGCCAACAGGTCCTTATTAGTTACAATCTGGAAATTAACTTTAATGTCTCTATAAAATTTCAGGGAGTTTAACACCAACCATGGTGAGTCTCAGCCCAGGACCAGAGTGTTTTGTTGTTCCCAGTGAAGGATGGAAGTGAGGGCTCACAATCAGACAAAGAAAAGGGAGAGAAAGGGGTTAAACCCCAAATTGTTACTGAATAAATAGTACCAAAGTAGAAAAAAACATCTTTCTGGATTTCCGAGCACCATTTCCTTCCTGGCAGTGGCCATGTAATAAAGCATCAAAATAAACAGTAATCAAAAAAATAAATGTCTGGAATTGGTCTGTATTCCAGATGAGAAACATCTGCAGGGGTAGATCAGCAGATCTTTTCTCTTTTTCCTGGGCAATTAGTTGGACAATTCAGCGCTCTTACAGGTAAAATTATTCTCCCAGCCTCTTCTATCACCTCATAAATTAAATCAGTATTTTTGCAAAGGAAGGTAAAATCAATAAATACCTCCAGATAAATAAGAGCACAAGACTCTCCTAGACACAGCTGAGCCATTCTCCTTGGGACTGTTTCCTGTGCAGCTCTCCTCATTTCCAACTGCACCTTCTCAAAAGGATGGGGGGGAAAAACCAACCCTCAAATGCTTCAAAATTTAAAAATAAGGTTATAATTCTTCCTGTGCTGAAATGAACATGAGATAAGGGCTGGATTCGACCAAAGTATCGACTGTGTGACTTGTTACAGACCATAAACAAGGACAGTCTCATTAATTTTGGAACCACCACTGCCAATTACGAAAGCATTGTGCTTGCCATACACATTGATTAGAAAAGCTGTTTATTTGAACTAATAAAGCAGTAAATGAGCTGAAGTTGTCTTTTCTTTATTTTTAATATGATAAATGGAATAAACTATGGGTACATCTGTTCCAAGCTTCTTCTCCACAACATGTTATGTCTGAAAAGCCTGAAAAATGTTCTTTTCTATTCCAACATTTCAAAGTAATGATTTTCTGCAAAGCATCACCTCCAAAACATCCATCAGGCTTACACAGTTTAATCCTCATTCTGCATTTAGCTCCCTTTCTGAGCTAAACCACATTACATGGGGAGGAGAAAACAGGCATTAGCCTCCAGATAAATCATGGGCATCTCTGGCTCAGCACCCCGGGGTGCAGCTCTCTGAGATGCCACAGAATCATGGAACCATTTAGGTTGGAAAAGGCCTCCAAGATCGAGTCCAACTGTTAAACCACCACTAAAAGTCCCCAAAGTCCCCAAGGGTCACTTTTACAAATGTGCCACTTTCAGACAAATCTGTATTCCAACAATAGGAAGAAGCCAGAGGGACAGACACGTGCTCTAGTTTGGCCACAAAATTATTTTTCCCTTTTCCACTCCCACTATTTTTTTAAACCTTGCTGCTTAGGTCTCTGAGCCTCTCCCAGCAGAATAAACCCCTAATTATCTTGAGCAGGAAAATGTGCACAAACATCTCAGATTTTAAAAACATTCCCACTGAAATTGCAAGGAAAAGTCCTTACAGCATCTGTGCAGCGCTGCAGCAGCCCCTGCTCCCCTCAGACACCACACCATTATTCCACAGAATAAATGCTGAACCTTTTTTTGCCCAGGCACTGTGGTGACACAGCACAACAAGGAAAATCCATATTCCAGTTTTGGGATTTCCCTGGACCAGTCCAGCTGAAGCTGGGAATGCAGACCTGCTCCCTGCACTGCCTCAGAATGGGAGCTTAGTAAAATAGCAAATAGAGAAAAAAAAGTGTCACCAGATAATGAACACCTTATTTTAGGCTGTGGTTAAGTAATTTGCTTTGCTGAGAAGGGAGGTTTTTTATTGTGTTTAGTGGGGGTTTAAGGGCAGCCATGGTGAAGTTTCTACATAAAGGAAAAGCAAACAGCTGAAGAGTCCTCCCTGGGCTTTGATCCTCCCTGCAGTGAGTAAACCATGAAGTGATTGTTAAATCCTAATCCGATTTAAAACTGCTTTTGAATGCTTTAGGGGAGGAAGTGCTGGCTCTCACCGTCCTTTCCAGCCCAGGGGTTTAGAGCTGTGTCACCCTGCCTGTGCAAAGCCAGGATCCCCTTCTCTGGCAGCTGCTGAAGCCCAAAACACCCACCTGGAGATAAAGCTCATTCCAAAGGGAAGTGAATAAACCTCATGTGGGCACCTGGATAAAGCTCAGTGCAGCTCCCCAGTAACTCAGCTCTGACTGCAGCAGACAGGGGAGCACAGCTCAAGCAAGAGGCAGCAGCCAGTGCTGGCAGTCACCACAAGAGACTCCTGACCAACGAGGCTGCAGAGCTGTTTAACACCAGGTTATTCCCCTGCTGCCTGGGCACCGCACAGACATCACTGCAGGAACACAGCTCAGCTCATGGAATGCAGTGCAGGAACACAGCCCATGGAATATGGACCCCCACATGAACCAGATCCATGGAACAGAGCCACCAAGGAGTTCTCATCCTGGTCAGAGCCCTGGGCCTCTCCTGGGCAGGCCTGGCTTTGCTGTGACAGACCCTGCTGGCAGCACAAACTGCCCTGACTCTCCTGAGGAGCATTTCTGGGATGTGGATCCAGAGGATTGTTTCGCTTAATCTTTCCTGAATTTAGCACATAAAACTATTTATATTTTTTTCTTCCAGAAATACCATTCAAAAGGAATCAGGATCAAGCAACCTGCAAAAATGTAATGCAACAACTGCCAACCAAACTTCAGCTGCAGCATCTTTCCTGTGAGAGTCTCTCATGACATGCTGGCAGATGAGTTTTATGCCACCTATTGTTTATTCCACTACCTTATTATTCTCTGGAGCCCTCTGGTTTGTTGGTGAGATTATCTGGGAATGCAGCTGGGCACAGGTACACCTGTAGCCCAGTGTCCCCATTATTACAGAGTTAGAGAGGTGTAGGACCCTGCCAGACCAGGAGCTGCACAGCCAGAGTGACAACCCTGCTTTCAAAGGGTTTATGAAGGAGAAAACCAGGAACACTGAAGATTTGGGATCCTTACATCTGGATTCTGTCACTGTAGCAGGATAAAACAAAGCCATGATCCAACCTTCTTTGGTCAAGTGTGGATCAGAAGATGAGCAAGCACATCCCAGCTCAGCAAGGCGTTATTTTCTGTGTGTTCAGTCCACCAAGAGCCTGGTAGGAACAGAGATTTCAACATGAAAACCAAGGCCCCAGGACACCAGGATTAGAAATGTGCTGGCAACTGGCAAGATATCAGAACAGTTCCCTTGGCTGGAGCCAAAAAGCAGCCATTTTGTCTTGGAACTGTTTATAAACCCCAGCTCCAGAAAAACTGAAGAGACTGAGTGTGATCATTGATACAGGAAAACCAGGACACGGGTGTCAGTGCTGGGGAACAACATGGACCTTCAGGGGAAAAATGAACTTGCACGTGTCAGTGCACATTGAGCCATGACTGCAGCTCTCCTGGTACTGGGTCCCACCTTGAACGTGGTCTAAGAGCTGCCTCAGCCCCACGGTGAAGGACTTCACACCCTCCAGGATGTTTCCAAAGGTAGGAACAAGGAAAGGCAAGAGCAGGACCCTCCCCTCCCTTCCAAAAGCAACTACTAAAGAGCAAAATTACCTTTACTTCAGGAGAATGTGCTTTTGTAGCAAGGCTGTTGTATTTTTTGAAATGATCTCTTTTCAAACAATTAAAATCCATGCCCACACCATGTGCAAGGCCGCGAGTCAAATCTCTGCTTTGCATCACACACGGCACTTTTAAATGACATCTCCTTTTTCCGGGGTGGAAAATCACAGTCAGCATTTGTATATAAATATTATTACACAGCTTGAATGTAGAAGCCAGGAAACAGAGAGTGCTGCATGACAACGTGCTAAAAATTCCTTGCTGCTTTT
>VXBB01016572.1:333992-345453 GCA_013399915.1 Illadopsis cleaveri
TAAAAATTCCTTGTTTTTTTTTTTTTTTTTTTTTTGTGTGTGTGTGTGTGGAGAAGCCAGCACTGTTTGTACAGGGATCCCATTGTCACACACAGAGTTGTGCTCACAGCAGCTCACCCAGGACCAACACATCCTCCTGCAACCAGAGTGAGCAGCACGTAGGAAATTGTCTCCTCAGCTTCTGATCCTCATTCACCGCTCTCCTAAAAATTACGGATTCATTTAACCTGTGCATACATTAAATCCCAGGCTATTGTCATGCTCTGATTACTCATGTGCCTAAGAACAGGAACACAATAATTAGGAGGGTGAGCTTGTCCTCCAAAGAGAAGCAGATGAAGAAATTGCTGGCACAAATTCTCTTTAAAGTAATAATAGCATTACCTATCCTAATAGTGTTGTTTTATTCTAACAAAAGTCCATTTTATTAGACAGATTTCCAACCTCAGCAGTCTCCTTTCATAGCTCACAAGTGACTGGCAGGGCCAAAGACTAGGACTGGACTTTGTTTTGGGCTAAGATCAAGCTTAGGGTCAGCTTGCCATGCAATAGCTTGAGCCTGTCTGAGTGGCACCAGATCCTCATTTCTCCTGGGGTGCTTTAACTTGCTGTTCCAGGGCTAGAGAGACAGGAGTTTAACAGCCCAGGGCGTTTCCATCTCCAAGGAACAAATGACAACACCTGAAATTGAAATCTCCAGCCTCCAGATCACCAAACCTTAATCCCTCCATATCAAATGCTCAAGTCCCTGCTGCTAAAAATACCCCAAACTGGCCGAGGCCAGCCCTTCAAGCATCCAGAAATAGTGGCTGGTTTTCTGAAAGCCACACACTTCCATGTGTCCACAATGTGCTGCTTGCCTTTGAAAACAAAAACACTTCCACTGGAGATACACACTGTTCCACCAGAGCAGTCAGCCCAACCCCTGAGGCACAAAAACCTTCAACAGGGAGAAGCCACGTCCAGAACACCCTGATCACAAATAACCGACACAACACGGGTCACATGGGGGTCCTGCAGCACTGACACCAAACTGTTTCTGCTGAAAAGCACCAGGATAATGAAATATGAGCAAGGAAAGACACCTCACCACTGACAGAGACACACCACGGGATGGGCAGTGTGCAGCCCCTCCTTGAGGTTGTCCTTAAACAATCTCACTGCTTTCCTGCTGGACAAAGGAAAACTCACTTGTCAAAGGTGCTAAAGTTACGTGAGGCTTAGTAAGAGAGCCTGGGACAGAAAAGGGACACATGACACCATCTAAAGGATATCTTTAAGAAAAAAAGAAAAGTGGCTGGAGCAGTAAAATGCCTGGGATGGGGAATAGAGGAGAAGTGGACTAAGGTGGGGGTTGGACTCAGCCTGTTGTTTCACTGCTCTACAAATGTCCACAGCAAAACCTTTCCCTTTGGAGCTTCCAACCTCAGAGCCCTTCAGAAGCGCCCAGAGAGACCAGAGCCTCCTGGCTAAAATAGCCCCAGGGTCGGATGAGTAGGACAAAACCACATAATTTCATTATTTATATCATTGAATTTGTTGAGATAGGACAAAAAATTTTGAGGGTTCCCAGCACCTTTGGCTGCCAAGCTCCTGTCAGAGTTATCAATTTGCAGAACAACTATAAGAATTTAACATTCCTGAAAGTTCTGGGGGCCAAGATTTGATTTGATTATGAAAATTCAGGGTCACTTCCAAACTTTATCCATTCTGGTTCTAATTACTTCGATAACTGAGATAAGTTTTGAGGTGAAATCTTTCAAAACGTGCTTTAATGAAAAGAAATTCACAAAACCATAGGATAAACAGGTCAAAATTAGTACAAATAACTTTTCCCTTCTAACATTAACCCTTTCAAGGGATACTGGACATAACTTGAAGTCTTGGGAAGTCTTGGGAAGTCTTGGGAAGTCTTGAGGTCTTGGGAAGTGTTCCCATCCATTAGACAGGCAGAGGACTTTGTTTTAGAACTGAAAAAGTGGGGGTTTAGACTTGACTGAAATTTGAACCTCAGAATTCCCAAAATTCGGGACCAATAATTTACAGCAGTGTCTCCTCCCTAGTTTTCCCTTTCCCAAGCATTTTCCATCTGTCCCACAGATAAGCAAAGCCCCTGCACTGCTCTGCACCAGAACACCAGCACAGACGTGCCCAGGGCCTCGGGAGTGTTTTCCCCTGGAGGAACTCGGCCGTCACATCCCATTCCATTTGGAACTTGGGCTATTTTTGCCCTGTGCATCATCCAGTGCTTGTCCTCGCTGGCTCTCGCCTGCCAGGACGATGACTAACTTTCTCCTTCCACTTGTTCCTCCACCCCTAAGAACATCCACATCCATCTGGAGTTTCTCACAACAAAATATTTTTCAGCGAACCAAAACACCGTAAAACAGGATGGGCCAAGCCTGCCCAGCATCCTCCCTGCTCCTGGCAGAGCTGCTGCCCTTCCCCCTGGGCTGGGGAGGATCCCCCTGGGCTCAGAGTGGTTCTGCAGGTACCCAGGTGAGGAACCCCCTTGGTCTGCACAGGCCTGTCCATAACCAGTGAGATCCTGTTCATTCTGGGATTTATTTACTGCCCATTTTCAGAGAAATGGAGGAGAATCCCAGACTGGTTTGGGTTGGAGGGGACCTTAAATCCCATCCAGTCCCATCCCAGCCATGGGCAGGGACACCTCCCACTGGCCCAGGCTGCTCCAAGCCCTAGTGTCCAACCTGGCGTGGGACACTGCCAGGGATCCAGGGGCAGCCACAGCTGCTCTGGGCACCCTGTGCCAGGGCCTGCCCACCCTCCCAGGGAACAATTCCTTCCCAGTATCCCATCCATCCCTGCCCTCTGGCAGTGGGAATTTCCTTTGTGCTGTCATTCCATGCCCACCTTTCCACCTGTTCCCACCAGAAGGCCTCACTTCCCTCCCCACCCCACCAGGAAAAGGAGGCTCTGGAGGTGCTTTACCCAAATTATCTGCCTCCTGTTCAAAGATAACAAAGCTAAGGAGGGACAGAAACAAAAGGATGCTATCAGCTGAACTGGAATTAGTCACATTAATTTCAAATACTTTCTGCTTTTGTTCATCAGTAGCCAAGGCTAATTACCGTGCTGAGGAAATGCATCCTCTCACAGGTGCTGAGCTGGTGTCCTTTGTGCTGCCAGCCCCTGACAGTGATAAATCCCCCCTTGGAGGAAGGAAGAAAATTCTGAAGGGAACCAGGAACAGCAGAGAGGAAGAAGGTGCCCAAAAAAGAGCTCGTGAGGAGCAAAGAAAAAAAAAAGGCAAAAAAGAAAAGCTTCTGAGATCCATTAAAGGCAAATAATTTAACATTTACTTTTCCTTCTGGTGCTGTTCTAAGTTTCCACATTACTGCACCATTAATTAGGCAAAACTACAGGAAATGATGGGTATTTTGACAGAGCATCGAGTGCTGGACTCGGCCCAGCAGAGCTGTCATAACATCCTGATATACTGCATCAGGGGGCTGTGGGCTGCTGGGGCTTTTAAAGAAAAAACTAAACCACATCAGAACACTAAACCCCAGTAATTCTGTCAAAGGCAACAGGTTAAGGCCACAAAGAAAAGTGGGGTTTAAGTGCAAAAAAAAAAATTTCCTTTCAAATCGCATATTTTCCAGTCTGTAAATTTTTAATGGATATAATCTGGGTATTTTCAAAGCAGAGACAGCAGGAAATTAGTCAGGAAAATATTTAAGTGCTAGAATATGGTAATTATATACAATTATGTGACTCTGTAATACCCAGTGATACTTCAAAGAGGGAAGGGTTGGGTTGATTTTGTTCTACTGCTGTACCCTGTGGAGGAGTGAACACCAGGGATGGAGAACCAGGGGAATCAGAGCTGGTCTTGCAGGGGGACACAGATCCCCCCTCATCCCCTTGGGGTTGGGATGAGGTGCAAGCCCCCCCACAAACTCCATCAGGGCCCCCACAACCACCATCACCCCCCTGGAACATTCACAGCAAACCCTGACCTGGAACAAACTCGCACCAGCTCCTCAAGGAATGGCACTTCCCTAAAGGAACTTCAACTTGGAGCAATATTTTCACTTGCAATTTCTTTCAGCAGTTATAAATCATGAATGAAATGCCAGATTTCAGCCTCTTCCATTGTGCTGTGTGTTACAGATCCACCAAAAACCAAAGTGAGTTAAAAATGACGGTGTGGGGCTGGAGACAGGAGCCACAAGAACCAGATCGATGTCACAGGGCCCAGAGGAGCTCTGGTTAAAATATGCAGTTAATTAATCATCACCCGTCCTGGGGAGCCAGCAGAGAGCTACAATCCAGAATGATTTTACAGTATAAAAACCCCAACCCAATTGTTTTCCACCAGCACAGCCCCTGCCACTGCAGCACACAGATATCTCAGTGAAGTCTCTGCACTTTAAACCTTAACCTCAGAAATAAGAGAAATTACTCCACAGGAATACCTTTAACTACTGCAGTAGCTACACTGGGATTAAATATGTGCCTTTTTGTCCCAAGATTTATAAACTTCAGGCCAGAAATGCAAGAGGAAAAAGACACTGGTGGTGCCTCAGTGACCAAACCATCATCAGCTCCAGGATTTATCCACTGGCATTGCAGGACTTCACCTCTATTTAAAGAAACAGCCCCAACATCTTCCCCAGCAAATCAAAACTAATTGGACACAAAAAATGTTTGAAAACTGACAACAGATTATTTAACCAAAGAGGCCTCGGAGATTGTTTTGATGTAGTTTGGTTTTGGGGAAAGTTCAATTCTACAAAAGGAGGAAAAACAAGAATATAACAGTAATTTATTTGAGCTTTTATGCTGATACATTAATACAGCATGGCTGGTACTCATCAGCATCCCTGTCTGTCTCAGGTGGAAGATACAGACCTTATTCCTGCCAAAATAAAGATGGATTTGCTGTCTGATTTCGATCACTTCAGTATATGTGCATAAAACCAGCTGATATTTAAGTGTTTGCTTTGCTGTTCATTAATTACATTATGCAGTGGAAATTTATGTGGCTTTTTAGGAAGGAATTAGAGGGTTTTCTGACCAAGATGTAGCTGGGTATTGATGAGGGTTTCAGGCATGGATGCAGCATTTCTTCAGGCTGCTGTCAATAATTTCCAGCTCTGTCCATGGACTGGAGGAGTCAGAACAATCCCAATACTCGGATTTTTCAGGCTCAGCCTGACCTGCTGTAGCAATACAGACACCACAAGACCTGTAAAGCACTGCTGCATGGTCAGCACGACTTTTAAGGTCAGGGCTTCTCCACAATGTTGTTTTGTTGGCCAGGGAACACCATTTCCTCCCTGAAAATTCATTTCTTAGCCACAGGTGAAGTGATGGCTGCTGAGAGCCCTGAGCCAGCAGGTGCTGCCAGTTCTTTCCTGTCATTTAAAAAACTGATACCCACCTGTCCTGAGCCTGGAAATCCATGGGAAAGACAATTCCCAGCTGTTCCAGACAGGCAGACAGGGGCTGTGCCCTGCCAGGGGACAACCTGCCTCCACCCAGGGCTTTGACCACACCACAGGACAGAGGGGCCATTCCATGTGCATGACTGAGCTGCACATGGCCAAAGTCCCCGTGTCCCCAGACAGGAGGGACCTCTGCCTTGTCACATCCAGGGCACCTGGGAGGGGAGAGCTCCCAGGCTCTGGGAGAGAATGTGGAGAGCAACACTTCCCCTGCCCCGAAAATATGTTTGCATTTGTTCACTTAGCTGCTAAAAATGCTCGAGTCACATGGGAAGGGCTGGGAATGCAGCCCAGGAATTTGGTTTGTAAGCAGAATTGTGTTTCTGGAGACTATTGACCTGAACTGTAAATAAATATTCAGAAAAAAAAAATGGACATATTCACAATTTATGGTCCTAGAGATGATCGAGTCAATCAAAAACAGGTGAAGTATTTCCCTCTCTGATCAACTACCAAGTGGCTGAGTCCTACAGGTTGGAAAATAACCCACAGCCCTTCCCAGAAGATTGAGCAGCAGGTCCAGTGTCAGCCCTGCAGCCCGTGGTGGGGAAATCCATATCTCAGACTGAGAGTCTCTGCTGATCAGGAGCACTGCTGGAGGATCCCAGCAGCACCAGAACTCTGCTCATCGATCACAGCCAGGCTGGACCTGCTCTCTGCCCGAGGAGCTCCACCTGTGCAAAGCACATCCTGCACAGCAGCCACTCCAAAATCCCAGCCCTGGCCAGGTCCCAGCTTCAGAATTTGCATTTATCTCAGTGGAATTTCTTATGGCAGTGAATGGCAGATTGCTCTGATACACTGAGTTCAGCTTTTGAGATGATGACACAGCCAGCACACAGCAAACATTGGTCAGAAAACATCTTCAAAGCAGCAAAACTGCAAAAAGCAAGAGCTTTTGCTTTGAGATGGGGCATTCAGGTGGAATTAAAGTTGCCAGATAAGTCAGATATATTTGCAAAAAATAAACAAGTATAACACTCAAACCCTCAAAAAATTCTTATATTTTTATTAAAATCTTTTATTTTTATAGAAAGAAACCTTTATATGTCCAAGGCCAGGTTGGACAGGACGTGGAGCAGCCTGGGATAGTGGAAGGTGTCCCTGCCCACGGCAGGGGGTAGAATGAGAAGGACTTTAAGGTTCCTCCCCACCCAAACCATTCCAGGATTCTGTGATTTGCTGTTTTCCGAGTCCAAATTTGCTGCACAGACTTTTTGTTTCGGTTTGCTTCAGGTTTTTTTTATACCCCTGATAAGGAATCGGTACAGAATTCCCCACCACAGACAGTGGCTGCAGCACCAGTTCAAGACTGAAGAGCATCCCTTCTACCTGACTAAAACCTTCTCATCTTCCTCGAACTGGTGCTCCCAAATTTCCATTGCTTGTGTTAAAAACCCAAAACAATGGGTTAAAATCCAAAATAACCCTGAAGGCTCCACAGCCAGGTAAGGCCACAGAGCAGAACTGCCAGGGAAGGAAGGAAACGAAGCAGTTGGTGTTAATTATGCAAAACAAGATGTGACTCCAAGGATGTGAGTAATGTCTGGATACAACAACAGGTGCCTGATAAGAGAGGAGGAAGCCCAGACCTTTCATCTGAGCCGCAGGAGCAGCGGCTGCCAGAGCTTCACTGGGAGCAGAGATAACGATTCTTAGTCACCCTCGGGGCAGCTTGCAGAGTTTATGAGGTGATTTCATAACAGGAGGGGATGTGCTGCCCGTGTCAGGGGCCTGGCTGCCAGGGAGAGGCTTTTCAAGGCAGAAAGATAAAGCTCAGGAACACTTCCATGCCTGTTCCTGCATGGATGAGCCCAGCACTGCCTTCCACCCACACAGAATCCAGTGAGGTGACATCCAGCCATCCATCCCCCCCTTCTGGCTTACATCACCAGGCTTCTCTCTCTCTTCCAGCAGAGGCTGTGATCTAGAGGGAAGCTCCTGAGAGCTGGTGTTTCCCTGGGAGCCACGGGCTCCATCAGCTCCCACCCTCCCAGCTTCTGCCAGTCTCACAGGCTGGGCCCAGCTCCTCCACAGCTCAGCAGGCACTGCTGCTTTCTGGCTGGCACCTCTGCTGTGGCCCCTGCTTTCTGTTGGGCACCTGGACACGTTCCCATTTCAGGCTGTGCCCAAGAGCCCACAATCCCACTGTCTTCCCAACATTTCTGTGATTCCACACCAACCCCCTCTCACTCATCTCCGTGACAGAGCAGCACAGTAACTGCTGGCTGCAATGCACAAGGGGAGGAGAATTCCTATAGCAACATCCAAACAATTTCTCTGACTTATGTATGACAAATATTTGGCACAATCCACCAGTATTTATCAGTAAGACTAATCCTTCCTACTCTGCCTATGGCTGGAGGCATCACCAGCATCAAACAAATCAGGAATTGGGATGCTGCCCCAATGGATTTTGCAGCAATGCATTTCCATGCAAGGGGAATATTGGATTAAACCAGAAATACTTGGTTTTCCGGGTTTTATCAATTATTTCTAAGAGGTGATAAAATCTGAAATTGTCATTTTTAATTTTAATAGGAAAACTTAATCAACAGTTTCCATCCTTATAACATGCACGGTTGTGGTCAAGTAAACAACGAGGAGGAAAAGGTTCTTCTCCTTCTATCACCAAGAGATGGCAAAACCACCCATGTGAGCATCCTTTGGTTCTCAGAGGCAAGACCAAGGTTCCAAACCACCTCCTCCATAAAAACCTGCCCCCACTTCCAGCAAATCAGAGGATTGCACAGGCAGGATCATCTGAGGCAGGGCAGGAGCTCCTTCCTCACGCCCAGCGCTGCTCCCACGCCGAGTTACTGCACGGCTCCGACGCCAGCCAGGGAGGATTGGGAGGAACACGAAAACCTCAGCAGATAAAGTCTACACATCTGCTCTTGATCCAGCTTAAAGATAGCAGGATGCCAAGTGGCCCAGGATTTAAGACAGAACACGGCTCCACGTTCAGAATGCCTCTGAAGCCCGAGTTACGCACTCCCCGGGGGGTTGCACTTTCACTTTCCTAAATTGCCTGCATATTTGCTTTTTTCTGATGGCAGATTAGGAACCGTGCATTTCCTTAAACCGCCAGCTTTGGGCCAAGACACACACGCCCTGCCTGGAGCTCTGCCAGCCCACACAGCAGAGGCAGAGCTGGAGAACCACGTTCCAGTGTGAGCAGCTCCAAGGGGAGCCCGGCAGCCGGTGACTGCCAGGCACTCACACACACCCGGCTCTCCCAGGCCAGCTAGGCTGTTCCCAGGATGTACAAGAACTAAATTCAAGAACTTTAGAGGCAAAGCAAGTGTGGCAGCACCACGATTCATCCCAGAGAAGAAATCACCATCAAAAATCTGCAGCCATTTCAGGGTTTAAATGGGCATGAAATGAGCGAGCAATTAATTTCCTGCGTGAGGAAGGAGTGCAGAGTTCAGTATCAGCAGCACTGCCAACATGTATAAACTTATTACATGTCCTGGGATAAGTGGTATTTCCCTTAAAGCCTCAGCTTCCAGAATCCCACAATGATAACACAGTGCTCCTCCCTGGCACTGCAGCAGCCCCAGAGCCCTCCCGACAAGGAGTCTCCTCCCAACAGGCACAGCCTGCTTTTTATGGCAGCTTGAGGAGATTTGGGAAGCAGACAGAGCACTAGCATAGGTGGGGAGACACCATCCCTGCCCTGCTCATCCCAGCACAGCAGTGCAGGCATCTCCAGCTCCCCCTGTGTGCAGAGGGACTCCAGAGGAGACAGGAATCTCCAGAGTGCAGAGCAGCCACCACCCTCACCCTGGGCTTCTGCCTCAGTGACCCCCAGCTCGGCTTCTGGATCCTGACCCAGAGCCAGAGCAGAGGCCGCTGGTATGAACGGGAAGAGCAGCTTGGAGGAACCCACACACAATCCCAAACCCACACACAATCCCAAACCCACGCACAATCCCAAACCCACGCACAATCCCAAACCCACGCACAATCCAAATCCACGCACAATCCCAAACCCACGCACAATCCCAAACCCATGCACAATCCCAAATCCACACACAATTCCACATCCACACACAATTCCACATCCACACACAATCCCAAACCCACACACAATCCCAAACCCAAAGCCCTGCGTGCCTGAGCACGGCAACCAGGCTGAGATCTAGCAAGAAACGCCTTTGTCCATAGGGGAGAATTAGTCAAATAATGTTTTCAATACGTCTTAAGGAAGAGGTGAATTAGCTCCAAGATTTACAATCTCATAACTCTCTGCTTGAAAAGGTTCCATCAATCCACAGCCATACCAGCAATATTCCCAGTTTTCCCTCCTTAGAACCACACAGCCAGATCCCATTTCCTCCTCACTCCTTCACACGTGGATAATAATTTTTGTTTCCTCTTTTCAGTTTTATTACTGGGGGGTTTCAGGAGGGCAGGGGCTGGCAGGGCTGTGCCTGGGGCTGCTGTGGGATTACAGCACAGAGCCGTGGGGAGATGCTCAGTGCACTGCAACAAAGGACTTCCCCCGGGTATTGTGCCCGTGGCCCTGGAACACAGAACTCGGCATTCAGAGATAAAAGCCTTGAATTCAGAGGCGCTTGACTCTCCCACTGCTGCAACGTTACAGAACACTGGCAGCACTCAAATCAAGGTGCAGAATTTATCCTGTGCCACTTTTTTTCCTTTTTTTCAGAGATTTTTTTTGTGCTCAGGAATTTGAGGCTCTCAGCTTTGGGCTGGTTTCCAGCACTGAATACAGCATGATGATATTTTTTTCATTAATTGCTTCTATACAAGATTTTTGAAATAGCGTTTTCTTCCATTATGTCTTTATTTGCCAACTTCCAAAATCATAGACAACTAATTTCTCTGCCTGCCTGTCCTTCCAGCAGCATTTCACTGCAAAGAACACAGCCAGTAACAAAGCAACACTTTACCAACCACCTTCTATTTATTTTCGAAAGCACACTGATTCTGATAGCAACCTGATAAAGCTTTCAAAAGCACCAAATCTGATAGATTTGAAGGCCAGTAAGATTTTATGCAACCTTCTGGAAGAGCTGTTCTTTAGGGAGTCTCCATCTTCTGTCCTTGCCTTGTTAAATTGCATTTGCCCATGACCCACAACACGGCTCCCACTCGGAAACGTCTCTGCCCTCAGAGACAAACACACCTCAGAAAATGATCAGCCTCAGAGCACAGCTCTCGGAGGGAGAAATCCTTCACAGAGAAAGAAATCTCCCTTGCTTTGTGTCTGCGGTAACATACATTGTTTGTATTAGGACTAAATAAATAAACAACGGGGGGTTTTTTCAGCTTGTGCAAGCTTTGAAATGTACGTGCCATAAATACGGCAGGAAGTGAGCAGGCCCTCGGTTTGCAGTCCGCAGATGACTCCTCACAGATATTAAAATACATCATTAATGCATTTTCAGGAAAGCAACCTGTCTGGGAGGCTCCTGGGGGACCGCACGGCCCCAGGCCCCACCTGCAGCCGCTTCCGCGCCAGCTGCGAGCGGAGATTCTGCCTCTGCCGAGCGGAACTGGAGCACGGAAGGACATTCAGGGCTCTCGGCGCTGGGAGCTCCGGGCAGGGCTCTCAGGGCAGCCCGGCACCGAGCGGGAGAGCAGCAGCGCTCGGCTAAGGAAAGTCTGGCCCGAGGAGCTGCCTGTGGAGCGCTGGGAGAGGCTCCTCAAGACGCCCAAAAAGCTGAATATGGGCAGAACGGCGGAGCTGAGAGCATCAATGGCCTCACGTCCATGAAACGGGAGCGGCCGCTGGTGCTCCGCGGGTGTGGGAAACCTGCGCAGCTCTATCCCACCTCCTCTCCTCCTCAGGAGAGAAGAGCCGTGGAATAAACCCGCAGGTTGCACACACAGCACGCAGGGGTGGGGGTTGTGCTCGCTTTTTCACCCAGATACTGCCACAAGCCGCCAGGCACAGGGGACGGACACGGGGTGTGACGATGCTGCGGGGAAAGGAACGAGCCGCAGCTCTCAGC